>MKEJ01011176.1:0-23004 GCA_001753735.1 Embelia ribes
TATGTATGTATGTATGTAACCACTGCTATGGTGGGAAGGGTTTAAGCAAATTGAATTGTAGAAGGCAACAATGGCGGTTGACGGAGGCGAGCAAGCTCACAAGTCCCACCGTTCCCGCCAATCGGGCCCCTCCGCTAAAAAAAGCAAAAACAAGTCCAAATCGTTCGATAAAGACGAAACTCAAGATCAGAAACGCCACCGCAACCCCAAGGTTCTCTCTCTCTCTCTCTCATATATATATATATATATATATATTGTATGTATGTATATGTATGCAGACCTATTCGCACATATACACCTCGGTTTATGCATATATATTCAAGCTGGTACTAGTAGAAATTGCGAGAGAGACTTGGGGAGAGTGCGGGAAGAATCAATTTAGTGATATAATCGATAATTATATTCTGCTTCGTGGCTATAAAGATACGCATTTATGCTCGTATTTATAACTTAAGCTCATGGCGGCGGGATTTTTGAGATATAATCTATTGGTACGTATTAGTGCTTTTATTTTTAATTTTGGCATATGATGCTGGGTATTTTGAGGTAGAGACAGGTTTAGAAAGAGTAATTACACTGAATTCCGATATGTCAGCTGTATATTCCGTGGCTTTCTGCATGCATGTTTGTGCTTGTGTTTGTAATTTAAGCTTGTTGGAATGGGAATTTATGAGGCAGGGTTGCAGTTAAGGCAAAAATTGTGAGAGACCAGTTAGCGACGCACACACAATGCGGGTGCAACGGACGAATCTGAAAAACCATTGAAAATGTAAAACTAAACAAACTGTATGCACCGATTACAGAATACGTTTGCAAAATATATTATAGAACTTTTTAAAAATTCAATGAAAATGTACATTCAATTCCTTTTTTACATGTGCTGTGGGTTTGCAGGTTGTTGCCTACATAGAGAGATTATCAAGAGAGAGGGGGGGAAAGAGAGATGAGGGTGACTGGAGAGAGGAGTGGCCTGTGAAAAAGAAAGAAAATGAGAATGGATTGGAGAGAGTGGGTGGTTATTAGATAAGTAACTTTCTTTTTATGCCCTTAAGTAACTAAATGATAAATGAAATAGAGTGTACAAATATAAAATTCTTAAGGTAAAAGGGGGTATTTTTTGAATGTGAAAGTGGACACAGCCTCATGAGTAAAGAAGGCTCCCGCTTTGCATGCAAGAGATATTGGGAGAGAGAGGGGAAGCGCATAGAGAAATAGATAATTGCATTCATTCCTGAGGTGTCTTTACTTGCTCTATGCCTACACATTTGAGCTCGTATTTGTAATTTATGCTAGTGGGGAGGGGAACTCTGAGGTAGAGTTGCAGTTAGGGCAACAGTAGTATGAGAGAGGTTTAGAGAGAGAGGGGAATGCATTAATAAAATAGAGAACTACACTGAATTTGGATGTATCTTTGTATATCCATCGATATATGCATGCATATTTGTACTCGTAATTGTAATTTTAAATGGTGGCAATGGGAATTGCAAGGTCGAGTTGCGGTTAGAGAAACTGCAGTAAAAGAGGGGGGGTTAGATAAAGAGGAAATGCACTGTATTGAGTGAGAAAATGAGAATTATCTGAATTTTTGAGGTATGTCTATGTTGTTATACGCATACATATCAATGTTATGGGTACTGTGGTGGCAATGAGTGGAAGAGGTGAGAGAGATGATAAGAGGACGGAAATGAATTGAATTAAGTGAGAAATAATGCATTGCTTATTCTTATTAGAATCTTTCATTGATTAGCTTTATCTCTAAGGAACTATGTGCATAAGTATATGAAAAGATGGAGGCGCTAAGTACGTTATGTGTTGTGTTTTAGGCATTTGCTTTTAATTCAACTGTCAAAGCCAAGCGTTTGCAATCACATGCTGTCGAGAAAGAACAGCGTAAGCTTCACGTTCCGACTATTGATCGCTCAACTGGGGAGCCTGCTCCATATGTTGTGGTAGTGCAGGGACCACCGAAGGTAAATGAAATATCTTTTTCCTGATTTATTAGGAGAGAATTTTTTTGATATTCAATATATGGGTTTGGGTTTTGTAGGTTGGAAAATCTCTTTTGATCAAATGTCTTGTCAAGCATTACACTAAGCATAATCTTCCAGATGTCCGAGGACCCATTACCATTGTGTCAGGTTTACCATGATTTTCCTTCAGTGGAGCTCTTAAAAAGTCAGCTGTGGAGCTGGTTAATGTACATATTGTATTCTTTTTGAAATTTGCCTTTTCTTTTCTATGATAGGGAAACAAAGGCGGATTCAGTTTGTGGAGTGCCCGAATGACATCAATGGCATGATTGATGCTGCAAAATTTGCTGACTTAGCTTTGCTTCTGATAGATGGGAGTTATGGCTTTGAAATGGTGAGACTTAAGTCTTAGTCGTGATTGCATTTTTGTTAATTTGTCTCTAGTCATATTTTGAATGTGGTGCCTTACTAATGAAATGCATGAGTAATATGATTTAAAGATTTTGAGAAATGATTTATTTTGTCTGGTTTTGGACCCTAGAAGATTAGTGCTGTTTATTGATTTACAGGAGTGGGGCAACATTGTCGATGAATGCATTTTTTTGTGTCTCACTAAATGATCAACCTCTTGTTAATTGTAGAAAAGCTAGAAGATTGTTGTATCTTGTTCTAATCAATTAAGTCCCCCTTTTTTGATCACAGAAAATGCTCTATTTCATCAACGTTAAATGGATTGATAATGGTATATGCTTTTGCAGGAAACATTTGAGTTTCTTAATGTATTGCAGCAACATGGATTCCCTAAAGTTATGGGAGTCCTTACTAATCTTGACAAATTCAAGGATGTAAAGAAACTCAAAAAAACAAAGCAACGCCTCAAGCATCGTTTCTGGACTGAAATATATGATGGAGCTAAGCTATTTTATTTATCCGGTCTTATTCATGGGAAGTAAGTACCTTATGACCTTCTGTCATGCATGCCTGTTTTCCTTTTGTTTTTTCCTTGTGTTTGATATGACTACAATGTGTCACTGGACATTCATCTCTCTTTGTTTTCTCTTCCTTCCCAAATTTTATTAGGTATCCTAAACGCGAGGTTCACAATCTTGCAAGATTTATTTCGGTCATGAAATTTCATCCGCTGTCTTGGCGAGTTGTCCATCCTTACATATTGGTCGATCGTTTTGAAGATGTCACACCTCCTGAAAGGGTGCATGAGAACAGCAAGTGTGATAGAAATGTCACTCTATATGGTTATTTACGTGGATGTAACTTGAAGAAAGGAACTAAGGCATGCATGCTCTACTGCATCTCATTGTCTTCTACTCTTTTTCTATTATCTTGTTTGTCGTTTCTTTCCTTTCTTTGGCTATGTTGAGAAATTGATTTCTCTGCCGTTTCTCTTCTCAATTTGCTAAATAATTGATTTGTTTCTTTTAAATGTTATTGGAGAATGTAGGATTAAATGAATTGTTGGAAAGATTAGCTAAATGATATCACAAGTTCTGTAGTAGTCCCTTTTAACTTTTAATAAGAAATTTTTTATGTTGTTAGCTTCACCTTCAGCCTTATCCCTCATTCCATGCTTTAGCTGGAGACCATGCTATATCGCTTGATTATAGAGACATGCTAGCAATTAGATGCAGTTTTGTTCTTCTTTTCTTTTGGATTTATGCTAATCTACAGTTTTTGTTTAGGTGCATATTGCTGGTGTAGGTGATCACAATTTAGCAGGGATTAGTAGCTTGCCTGATCCTTGTCCTTTACCATCAGCTGCCAAAAAGAAAGGGCTGCGCGACAAAGAGAGATTATTTTACGCACCTATGTCTGGATTGGGAGATCTCCTATATGACAAAGATGCAGTCTATATAAACATTAATGATCATTTCGTGCAGTTTTCCAAGAACGAGGATGAAAATGGTGACATGACGAGCAAAGGTGTCTTTATTACTTTATTCTCATATTTTTCTTGATTATTTCCTCATTTCAATTTCTGTTAATTGATAAGCTAATCTTTGGAGCGTCCTCACCAAAAATCGTCTTTCCAGTGCTCATCAATTGGGAAGATCAATTTTGAGTCCCACTTAGCCTTTTGTTTCTCTGTTCAGGGAAGAGCCGAGATGTTGGTGAGGTTATGGTGAAGTCACTTCAGAACACCAAGTATTCAATCGATGAGAAGTTGGAAAAGAGTTTCATTACCCTTTTTGGCAAGAAGTTGGATATTCCAAGTGATCAAAAGGGAGCTCAAGAATCTGTTGATCAACTAGAAAGTGTCAAACCCGTACAGGAACTTGGTCTTGGAGCTAATGGTTCCGATGAAGAAAGTGATGATGATGATGGTTCCGATATGTCAGATGAAGATAAGACCCTTGAAGATGGTGCAGAGATTAGAAGTATGGATGATGACTTTGATGAAGAGAATGATAAGGCAATGAAGCGGCAGCATCTTTCAGAACATGTTGAGTCATGTGATGGAAGAATGAGGAGGAAAGCGGTGTTTGAAGATGATGATAATGATGACCGCTTAAAGGTAACTCTCGTAAAAACTTGACATTTATGTAATTGGTTTTGTGATTTTGTAGATCTTTTTTCTTATTTACAATCTTTTACATTTAACATATTGAATGTTACTGCTGTGTGTCCTTTGGTGGAAGGTAACCATTTAGAATTTTAAGTCAGTTAGGTGCTTATGGATGCTATTTTTTTTAGTTTGACTTATTTCCCCTTGAAATCCAGTTCCTGTTTTTCAAAACTTAGATACTCTTTAACCAATAAAAATTATTATATTCTGTTGCTTTTCCCCACAGTAATTTTTTTTTAGTTCTAGAATTTTTTTTTGCCATGGTCACATTGCAAGAAAGCATTTTACTTCCCTTAATTTTGGCAAGTCCTGAACACTAATACAATCAACCTAGGACTATTGAAGTATCTACTAGATACACAGTGTAATGCATTGTGAAGCACAGGCACTCCATTGTGGGTGCACTCTCTTCGCAAGACACTGATTGACCCATACAGCTTGAACACCTGGATAAGTGTTGAATACTGCACATGGAGTATTTCTTGAACATGCCCATTGGATAATGTACATATCTTGTTGTGCTCAAAAGTTGGAAGGTTTTTATTTTTATGAGTAGTGGAGGTGGAGCATATGTGATAACAATTCTACTTGTTCACCAATTTAGGACACTGATGAGGAGAACGATATGGATGAGAAATTATCTAGTCACTCAGATTCTTCAGAGGACTTGGAGGATCATGATACAGACGGTACATTTTCTTCTCCCTTTTAAATTATTAAGCACTGATAATTGGGTTTTGCAGTATGATGATTATCTCTTCATGAATGGATGCATTCGAAGAAAATAGGGTTCTGACTTGGCTTCTAGCTAGTAATAATGCAAGAGTGAATTTCCAATGGGAGCTAGTAGCAAAATATAGATTTGAGAAGATTATTTTTTTTTGGAAATTTAGATTTGAGAAGATTATGTCACCAACAATCTTGAATCCTTATCACATGTCTGCTCAAGAGTATTTTTCCGCTTACTTTAATGTTTAAACCTCTGGATTATATCATTCTAGTTTTGAATGACTGACGTTACAGATCATGAAATGGGAAACACCTCAAAGTGGAAAGAGTCTTTGGCTGAAAGGACCAATTCGAGACGACGTGTCAATCTTATGGAACTTGTCTATGGTGAATCATCAGTCACCGCTACCACTTATGAAGCTCGGGATAGCAGTGATGATGAAGATAGCGATGAAGGTGAATTCTTCAAGCCAAAGAGAGAGGGGAAAAAGGTTCGTCTTATGCTCTTAGTCATATGGGTTCTGGTCGTAGAAGTATTTTCTTTTTTTTTCTTTTTTAGTGGGATGTAATTTTTGAACTTGATTTTTTTTAGTGTTTACTCGAGGACGATAATATTCTTAAAATTACAATGTATCTCTTTCTTGATTAGCTCTAAATTTGTTGCAGAACTTGAGCGGAGGTGGGGAAGGTGATGATCTCAACATCGATGACTGTTCAAAGTACACAAACTACACAATTATCATGGATTGGAAAAAGGAAGAGTTGATTGACAGCATTCGTCATCGATTTGTCACTCGGGGCTGGTCGAAGGCTGTCCGCCAAGGTCAAGCCACAGAAGCCATCACCGAGGATGGTGATGTTGATGTTGATGATGTATATGGCGAGTTTGAGGACTTGGAAACAGGGGAGAAGTATGAGAGCCACCAGAAGAGTGATCATGGTCATTCTCACAAGGAAGACACTGATAAAGCTGAAGAGCGGAGGTTGAAGAAGCTTGCTCTTCGTGCAAAGTTTGATGCTCAATATCCTTCACTTCATACATCCATGAATTTGAGCCTCACTTTTATAAGTTGTTCATTGCATGTTATGCTAATACGTATGTTTGGTTTTGCTTCCTCTTTTATATCCGCTTGTTTTATTTGAATGTGTATATCTCTCTTGAACAATTGGAAACACATTGTTGATGACCTTAATTGTGTATACATTCGACGGGTCTGACTCAGCTGATGAAGATGCCGATACTAAAGTTGATGGGAAGAATAACCATGGACTAGGCAACGAAGTTGGATTTTTTGATAAGGTAAGAAATTTTATTTATATTTCTCTTGGGCATCGCGTTCGAGGGAAGTAATACTTCTGAATGAAAATATTGCTTTAGGAAATTAATGGTCACATGTGCTTGTCATCCTTACAGTTGAAGGAAGAGATTGAACTCCGGAAACAAATGAATGCAGCTGAACTTGATGATCTTGACGAGGCAACTCGGGTTGAAATAGAAGGATATAGAACTGGATCCTATCTACGTTTGGAAGTTCACAACGTTCCTTTTGAAATGGTTGAATATTTTGATCCATACCACCCTGTCCTCGTTGGTGGCATTGGTCTTGGGGAGGAAAATGTTGGATATATGCAGGTTAGAGGAAAAACTCTGAAAGCGTTCCACTTATTTTGAATAGTGATTATGGCTCTTAACTAAATGTAACCTTGCAGGTGCGCTTAAAGAAGCATAGATGGCACAAAAAGGTACTTAAGAACAGAGATCCAATAATTGTTTCTATTGGATGGAGGCGATACCAAACTACACCGGTTTATGCCATTGAGGACCGCAATGGCCGCCATCGTATGCTGAAGTACACTCCTGAGCACATGCACTGTCTTGCAGTGTTTTGGGGTCCTCTTGCGCCACCAAAATCTGGGGTAGTTGCTTTTCAGAACTTATCTAGTAATCAGGTTAGATTTTTTCTTACCTATTCCCTCTGCTATTCGCTTTATATATTTTATTGCATTCTGCTCATTCAGGATGACACTTTGTCTGAATGGAAGTATGTCGGTTAAAATTTTAACGATATCTTTCCAACAACTGCAATTTTATTTTCAGTCTCTTCTTCAATATTAGGATAGTTGGGATTTGCAGAAAGGGTTTTCTTGGAAAAGTTAATTGAGTTTTGCTTCTTCCCAAAGGATAAGTTGCTGTAACTTCGCCTGTAAGAGATATAGGTGTCATTCACTTTGTGTAGTTCAATGCCAAGCTTTGAAGAAAAAAATGTACTTTCCTTGCTTTGGGTTCATGCATGCTCACATTTGCTAATGAGTTCCATTTCATATGCAGGCAACATTTAGAATCATAGCACTTGCAAGTGTTCTAGAATTTAACCATGCAGCACGTATAATGAAGAAAATTAAGTTCGTTGGTTATCCCCATATCATCAAGAAGAAAACGGTATTCATCAAAGACATGTTCACTTCAGATCTTGAAGTAGCGCGGTATGAAGGTGCAGTTCTTCGAACTGTTAGTGGCGTACGTGGGCAAGTGAAGAAGGTACAGTTCTCTTCACAGAAACACATTGTATTTTACTCTGTTTGCTTTCAAAGAATTATATGTGGTATATGATGGAATAAAAACTGGATAGTGCTCGTAGATATGATTTATGATCTTCAATCTTTTGCCAGGCTGGGAAAGAGGAACTTGGTAATCAACAGAAAAAGAAGGGAGAGCATCCTAAAGAAGGGATTGCTAGGTGTACCTTTGAGGATAAAATTCTAATGAGTGATATTGTTTTCTTGCGAACGTGGACTCCAGTTGAGGTGCCTGCCTTTTACAACCCATTGACGACTGCCTTGCAGCCTCGCAACCATACCTGGCGAGGAATGAAAACTGTGGCGGAATTAAGGAGAGAACGAAATATTCCTGTACCAGTTGACAAGGATTCACTCTACAAGGTTAATCCTCAGTTTTATGCGATGGGGATCGGTCCCTTATTTTTCCCAGGTGCTTATATTTGTTCTTTGGTCCTCTTTTAATGCCTTAATTTATTATTATTTTTTGCTTCAACAGCCAATTGAGAGAAAGCAAAGAAAGTTCAATCCACTGGTGATTCCCAAGTCGTTGCAAGCCGCTTTGCCATTTGCCTCAAAGCCCAAGGATGCTCCCAGTCGAAGACGCCCCCTTCTTGAAAGCAAGAGGGCTGTTGTAATGGAACCTCATGAAAGAAAAGTTCACGCGCTTGTTCAACATCTCCAGTTAATTAGACATGAAAAGGTACTGCATTAGGTCTTAAATGTTAATGTCTTATTGATAATCAGATAATGTAATCTTTTTGTGTGGAACTTGTGGGGATACGATTTCTAGCCTTCTTGACCTTACCAAAACTAGGAAGTAAGCTTAGCGTGTATGTTAGGCGTTCAAAGTTTAGGGGCTCAAATGGATTCTTGCTGCATTTTACGGGTTTTTTGTTTACTTAAGTGAACTTCCTGGATATAACATTCACTTTGTTCCAACACCATTACCAAAGGTATCATTAGTGGAACCATGAATTCAGCTCACACAGTGAACTTCCCCACTTGAAATATATGTCTGTTTATGCTTTTGTTGGCCTTATACAGATGAAGAAACGGAAGCTTAAGGAAGCAAAGAAGAAGAAAGTGCATGAGGTGGAGAAGGCGAAGGCAGATCTGCTCTCGAAGAAACGCCAGAGAGAAGAAAGGCGTGGAAGGTACCGTGAGCAAGACAAAGCAAGCAAGAGAATGCGAAGAAGTGCCGATACCTAATCCCCCACGTGGTATTTAATTTTGGGGTGCTTCTGATTTCTTCCTCAGCATGACAGTTTGATTTTTACACAAGAAAATGGTGTTCATGGGATGGCATCAGCTATACGGTTCAATCTGGCTGTCTTCTTCGCTGGTAATTTGGTAGAGAGAACCAAATGTAGCTTATTTATCTGTTGGAAAGATGTTAAAAATAATTTCTCACTATGTTCTGTTTAGGAAAATTTTCTTATGGAGTTCACGATGTGTAATCTGTTATTTTTGGTTGTTTTTGACTTTACTCGAACATCAAATATAGAATTATGCAAATGGTTGTACTATTTTGTGCTTGCTAAAATGAAAGGGAATAGACGCCATGTATTTAAGAATGTGCAATATGCACCGTGTTTACAATATATGCTAATAATGAGGTTGCATTGATGTGGAACGAACTGATAAATTCGAATTAGAGTTTTCAAGTGAAAATGGACAGACAAACGGAGCTCTCACGAGGTTGAATGCGCTTCCAACTATCATTAACAAAAGGAAAGGAGGAAAATAAAAACCAGTCATTTACACAACATATCGTGCTACAGCAACAAAAAGAAATCTCTTCTACTTAAGTCATGAAAACTTTGAGAAGAATTGGGATATCCTATATACAAAGTTAGCATCAGTCTTCATATCTTCTTCTTCTCCATTATTAAGCACCAAGTTAAATCAAAATCTCTCCGGGTTGTTCGCTACTATGTCATCCTATTGCATCCGCATGTGCAGTTCTTAAGCTCGTCATTCAGCTCCTGAAAGAAGTTAAAAAGACGGTCTTAATAAAAAAAAAATACTAACACAACAAAAATTTAACTAATCTTTTGCAAAACACTACATTGATGAATAAATGATAGGAATTGCATAATGACATTTAGTAAAACGAAAGAAAAACAGGGACAACTCTGATAACATAATCGCACCCTATGATTCCCCGCTGAACGGGCAGAATTTGAATAAAATGAAAACACGGGTCATCGCATACGGTCAGTAATGGTTTACCCACCTGGACTTGATTTTGAAGGCCCTTAATATGTTGCACTGCCAAATCCAGCATATCTGCATAGCTTGTTTGCTGCATCCAATTTTCACAAAGAAAACATGCAAAAAAGCTCCACTAAATACATCCACTAAACTCTAAAATGATGATAATTATGTTTATTGCCCTTAATATTGATCAAGATGAGAAATCTGAAATATTTTCAATGACATGTTCTGAAAATTTGTTTTGTTTAAAACCCTAACTTGAATATATATAAGTTATGTTCACGTCCACCTCCACTACAAGGTCAAAGATTCGTCACGTTAGAAATAACCTATTTCCATTCGTCCAGTTGGAAACAACCCCTCTGGAAACAAGGATAAGGTTATTTCCATCAGACCCTTCCACAACTAACAATGCAGAAGTTTTATGTATTGAGCCATCCAACTATACTCATTATAAAAGGAATACAGAATTGGCGGTAGAGAAATTGAACCCGTGTTGACATTTGGAACTACCAAAAATGCCTTTCACATTTTCACCATTTACGGTATAAAATCCATAACAAAATGGAAAGCACAATATTTTGCAGGGCTAGTATATGTATATGTCCACATATATATATATATTACCTTGTCCATATTAGGAACAAGATCCTGAAGCTTCTTCAGTTTTCCGCTTATTCTGGTACGTCTCTCCTATAACGAAACATCAAGGCATTAACAGGATAATTAATTTGGTACTTGCACAAAATAAAGATCACACTGTTGAGAAAGCTCACTCTTTCTGCAATGCTTCGGGGATGAGTAGCACAACCGCGCTTGGCACGTATTTTACAAGGCACAGAATCTTCGGGTATGTGCAGTAGATTCTCCATTGTGGCCATCTCTAGAGCTGATTGGTGCAAGCCAAACTGAAGCTGCAATTCAAGTCAAATAAACATGAAACGGACAAGTACTAATAAAACTCTTAGCTTTTTTTAGGGGGAAAGTCGATTAATATGTTTTCTTGCAATTCAAATATAAACAATGTTTTATGACAAGACAAAAAAGATTATTTTTTTAAACTAAATTATTACACTCTACAGTCTCTATGATACTCATGTTCACAATCTCAACTTGGAAAAGATTGTTAATCTGCCACTTTTTTGAGAAAATTGAAATGCGACGCATTCTCTGAAAAGAACGAATGAGTTGTTGATTTTCACAACATGTTTGGTTTCTGGCATCAAGTATGTGATGGAACTGAATCCTTAATTAGGGACACAACTTCGATAGGTATGCAACAAGATCCTGGATTATGGATTCATGACTTGATTATTGAGCTCACAATGCTAAAACGACCAAATATATACTCACCTTGTTAGAACCAGCTTAGGCCACACTAATTACTTTTCACTGAAGTCAGAGACTCATAACAAATAACTGCTAACTCTACGCTTTAATAGGCTAATAACATAGAGATGAAAATGAAAAACAACCGAACAGATGATAACGAAACTTACCCTTTTAACCTAACCAAAAAATAATAAAGAATGACAAATTATTATCCAAACATAATAACAATTAATAAGGATAGTTGTTAAGATAATTGGGTTCCATCAGTACAGTTCGAGATAATTATTTTAAAAACCTAACCTGAGTGCTCAATAAGTTAGAGTGGCCGTTTAAACCTTTGTTAGAGTGAAAACCATTACCTGCGATTCTTCTCTGTTGAGACAGTGGAAAACATCACCATTGATATTCTTGGCCCGTTTGCTCGATGGAGAAGAAGAAAAAACGATAGAATTTGAGGGATCATCTGGCCACATTCCATAACCAGGATTACCGTAGGAATTGGCCACTTTTCTGATGTGTCCGTTGTTTGAGCTGACACCATCAACTCCATTCTCACTTTCTTCTTCAGAGATGTGAGAGAGGATCGAGTCCTGCCTCGTGATGCTCAGTTGAGAATTCAATCTCGTTATTCCCCCTTTCGAATTACTGCTTCCTAGTCCTAGTCCTCCTCTCGGGCCTGAAAAACCTGAGAGTAGCCAAGAAAGAAAAATTATAAAGTTTGATTTTATTTATCCTTTTCAGCACACACACCAGACTTCCTTAATTCCTTATAGAAAGAAATATTTTGTGTAACAGTGAAGATTAAGAAGAATAAACTTTTGTTCAGTGGTTATTTATTTTATAGTAAATTACTGGAAAAGCTTAAGCCAAAAGTAAGCCAATAAAAGACTTTGTTGCTTCTTACAAAAGGAGCACAAAAGTTACCTAAAAATAACCAAACAAGCTTTGGAAGCTGGAACCATTTCTTTGCATTTGTATCTCCATAAATCTTAAGACAACATACACCCTCAAGTTAATACATCATCACATAGCTATCCACAGTCATGATGATGATCACAGAATGGTGAACATCATGATATCTCATTGGTGCATATGGAAATTTATAAAGAAAAATTATACACTTACCCCATAAAATCTACCTAAAAGAGTTACTCACCGACATGAATGCCTATGTGTCATGATTTATTTTTTCAGTTTAATATGTACCACTTTCGAAGTATTGTAATTATTTTTTTTTTAATTTACTAGCCCGGATAAGACTTTTGAGTAAATTTGTGAGTAGATGTAGTGCTATTAATTAAAAATATATAATTATTAGCATAATCTCTTAATAACTATAAGGCTTTTGAGTAAATTTGTGAGTAGATGTAGTGCTATTAATTAAAAATATATAATTATTAGCATAATCTCTTAATAACTTAGGGAGTGAATTTGATGAATGCTCCCTATAACTTTAAAACAATTCCGATCGGCCCCCATAGTTTCAATTGAAACACTAATAGTCCCTAACGATTTAGTCTTCAAATAAGAAAAAATTGACTTTTTGGACCTTTTCATAGTAATTTCCCCTAAAATTGAAAACCTTGACAATACTCACATTTAGAAACACACATGAGGACCATTTCCAGAATTACCACTAACATAGGGGTCAAATGAATAATGAGATTAACAATTGGGAAAATGGAAATTAAAATACTAAGCTTAACGCTACATCTACCCAAAATTTTTAGCCAATTCATTCACCCGCTGACGTGGCAATGGATTCTTAGTTTAATTCGTTAATGCAGTATAATTAAAAACTAATCATATTCAAATATTCACTTTGACACTTTAGCGGAGAAGATAATTGGATAAAATTTATTGAGTGATTATCATTTCTCAAAATACAATTTAGCTGGGGCCCACATGATGGCTTTTAAAAGAGGCTACAATCCAATAGTCAAATACCATTAACTCGTGACTTGGATCCACTGATTAAAAATTGTCAACTTGGCCACGAGCATATGGAATAAGATATGTACAAGTTGCGTAAATTATGTGGACCTTACAAGGGTAATTTAGTCAATTTCGAAGTTTCATTTTTCGCATTCAGAATCTGTCAACTCTCTTGTGTACTTTTATTTATTTTTATTTATAACCATTAATTTGTTAAATTTCTTAGAAAAACAGTGGTTTAGCGCAATAATCAGTGGGTGCCTTTTTAATAAAATAGGGGGAAAAAAACTAATAAGACAGTTTATCAAAATCATAGATGTACTGGATAATTGGATAAATCTTTGTGGACATAATTTCTTTCTTAGGTATTTTCAATCAAAAAAAATATCAGCATATCAACCTAAATAATCAATCCGAAAAGTTGAACCATTGATCTGCAAAAATAAAAAAGAAAGCTGGCGAATATTATGTATCCCAACTGAACTTTACAGAAAGGGAAAGTATTTTTAATCACTTTTTATATTCAATTTTAATCCAATTATTAGAGGTCAAGTCTAGCCAAAGTCATACCAAAACAGCAATTTATAAGGGGCATAGTTTAATTTAATATATATATATATATATATAAAGAAGAACAACCTAAGTTGGCTAGCAACCAAGTATTTTTCTTTTCTTTTTTTTTTTTTTATTGCATGAACAAAGTATATTCCATCTTATTACTAAAAATATAAATACAATCGCTTTCAATTAACTAAGATGATTTTAATATCGCGAAAAGCACAATCAAAACAAAGATGAGATTGCTAGCCAATAAAACAACAAAGGCAAATGTAACTAACCAATGGGACACTAATTTCGGCAATTTAATTTACTCTCTTTTGATTATTTTCTCAGAAATTTCCAAATTGTACACTTTCAGATGCATATTCTTAAAAATTAGTATATTTTTTGGGCTACTTTTTGGGGTGATTAATAGAAATAAAACGAAATTAGATTGTTCCCACAAGTATTCCATTTTTATTTTTTCGTTTAATTTCTCAGATATAAATTCGGAGCAAAATATTCAATAACGGTATTTGTCTTTCTATAAATATTTATGAGAATTGATACAATAAACTTTTGAATGAAAAAAATACATGTTTCACAAATTTTCCATCCTACTAAAATCTATTTTCCACCAAAATTAAAAACTCGGTGAACTATACATATATACATTTATTTTATGATATATAATTAATATAACATTTTTTTAAAATGTGAAAAAGACTTCTACACGTATATATTTATTTATTTTTATTTTTGCAAAAGAAACGAGTTTACTAAAATTTAATTTAAAAATTAAATCAGAAACAATTGTGGAAATATACATCACAGATATACATACATATATATACATATATGTATGAGAGAGAGAGAGAGAGGAGAGAGACCATTGTCAGCAGCAGGTGCGGTTGAAGCATTCAATTTGCTAGCGAAAAACCCAGCAGGTGAGCTGCTCTGCCTCATCAAACCACCGCCGTTGGATTTAAACCCAGACACCTGGCTCAATCCGGGGCCGTTGGATCTCTCCAGACGGTTGGGCTCTTCCCCGGACTCTGGCGTGGCAGCAGGGGAGAAGTAGAGGTGGTGGTGGGGCCCGAGGACCGAGTCCACGGCGGCCGAGAGGAACGAGCCTGGGGCCGAGCCGTACCGGGTCAGGTTGCTTCCGGTGGGGCCCATTGACCCGGTGGAGCTTGATGACGTCGATGATGACTGGTACATACTTCCGTTCCGTTCCGTTCCGTCTCGGCGGGAGAGCGAGAGAGAGAGAGAGAGAGAGAGATTTGTTATTTGCCTAGTGGATTTTGTAAGTTGCAAAAACTACAGCTGTGCTCCAACTTTTATTTGCTTAATTACTCTAATGGTCCCGTTTGTTTTTCGTTGTTTCAGTTTGATACCTCGACAACGAGAAGTAAAGTCTTTTAGTTGCAAGAATTTGGAATCGGCTAAAGAAAAATCGAAATAAGATTGCATTGGATTGTGAACTTGAGTTTGCTTATGCTAGTTAATGTTATCTGAGGCTATTTAATCATCAAATGAGGGTGTGAAGAGATCTAAATTAGGATATTTTTGTAGGATAATTTTAACAATCTTTTTTGTTATAAAATATTAAACATTTACATTTTATAAACTCCAATTTTTCGGTTTATTTATTTAAAAATTAGACAATATTTGATTGCTTAGTTTTTAAGTTGAGTTTATTTGTTATTTCAAACTAAATAAACTGAAAGTTTTAAGTTGTATGCATCCAATTTTTTTTTTATACAGAAATAAACAGACCTATCTAATTCCGAAAACAACATTAACCCTAGTTATCTTTGTATCTTGACAGAAAATGTGAGTTTGACAACTAATATTTGCCAAACCTCGTGGCTATTTACCTTTAATTAGCTTATTATGGACGGCCACATTTGTAATCCAAACAAATCCTATTTGTTCCATGAAAAATTTCTAGATACACATGCATCTGTACACCTTCACTTTTAAAGTTCTATAAAATCTTATAAGAAATTAAGAAGTTTATGCTTTTGTGACTGTGGAATAGGCAGTTCCAGATTTTGAAAATATTTAAAGGCCTTTAGCTTCTATAAAAAAAATCCTAAGGTTTAAAATCTAATCCGTCTGCAGAAAGTCCATCAGAGCATGAACCTTATGTAACTCTTGATAATTTAGAACAAGCTTTTATTTTAAGTGTAACTTGGACCTAATAATAATGTTATTCTTAATCTATATTTTGAAACATCTACGTAAACTAGTAAATGTGTACACGCGTTGCGTGTATACATTACTTAGTAGTTAAATCATTACAATTTTTTGTTTGACGCTTTGAATGCAGTTTCATTGATTGACGATTACAATGTGACAGTCATGATTTTTCATAGCATTGTATTCAACAAACCATTGCAAAATATAATGATTATAGTAAAAATCTTATAACTTTACAATCCATAATTTGGTGCAATAGACAAAATAAATCTAATAGTATTGTGGGAGAAAAAAGTTAAATTACGTCATTGAGCATTTTAATCATGGAACTAAGTTATAAATAACTGACAAAATCTCGAAGACGAGAGTCTCCAAAACAATTCTAAATTTTGCAACTAATTATTAGTCAATAAAAAAATTTGAACCGAACTATTAATAGGTTAAGCCCAACATCATTTGAACTATCATAACATCATCCAAGGCCTCTTAATAATATTAATTGACATCAACATCAAAATAAATATATATTTATATGATTTATGTATTAATTTTTAAATAATTGGACATACTATAAATATAAATTTTCGTTCTAACTTGTACCCGTGCAAGTTTGTTATTTTTTTGACATATAATTTACCAAAAATTGTTACAATATGCATACTTTATGATCTTATCTTTGATAATTATTTTAATATTTTCTTTGTGAAAATCTAATTATTATGTAACCAAATATCCATATCAATAAATCAAAATAGAATAGAGAGTATAAAACTTCAATCAAAATTTATATATAGAATTTAGATTCTAAAAGTATAAAAATCAAACATCAACCACTCATTTTAACATGTTTTTTACGAAGTTACAAACTCACATAGGCTTGTTCATTGAATTGGACGTGACATGTCTGAACTCATTTCGGTCTACGTGATACTCCTTAGTGTGATTATACAGAATAACTCAAATTTTTTAGAGAATGTTTGACACATTGATGTCGGATTTAAGTACCTAAAATCACATGTATTCATATTTTAATTTTATAATAATATGATTGAATAAATGCAAAATATTTGTTTTCAATTATCAAGATAGCATATTATTATATTAGATAGTTATTAGGAGATTGATATCCATTTATGAGTTGGTTTGGAATAAATAGATACATATGTTAAGATTTATCAACAAGATTATGATACACCAATAAATAAATAAGATATTTTTTAAAATTTGTTAATATAACTTTATATGGTTAAGCTCTACAATAACTTTAACGGTGGTTTTTAGAGTAGGGTTAGATAAGGAAAATTGTACCACATAAATTATTACATAATATATATTTTTTTAATTTTAAAGAATAATATTTTAATATATTTTTAAATATATATATATTATATAACAATTTGAGAACTGAAATACTAGTACTACTAAATAGACGCAAGTGGGTCCCATCATGTGGTACATTCTCTTTGACTTTTTGTAAATAAAATAAGTTTCAATTACATGGGCCACTAAAATAATTTTATGCTCGCTATGAAACTGAAGTGCTAAAATTGAGCGTGGACCACTGTATTATTCATAAAATGATATGTCAAATGGCTAGTCCAATTGGTATCACATTGATTAATTGCTATACGATTTCTTATAATTATTATTATTATTAATAATATTCTTTATTATTATTATTATTTATTTTCTGTTGAACAAGTCAGGGAGCATTATGTCGGGCTGGGCCATGTACCAATCCTTGGGTCATTATAGTTAATAATGTGATAGGCCTGACTTGTTTGTATATATTATGAAAGGTACATTTTTGTATATTCATGCTTGTATACGCAATTATGAAGTTTGTTTGGTTAGCGCTTTTAATGAAAAAAATAATAATTTTTCCTTGGACGAATGTAATTTAGAGTTTTCAGTTTAGTTTATATATGTCAAACAACAGATAGGATTACATTCAAAATTGAGCAACCCAAGTGCTTTAAGCCCGCCCAAAAAAAACTTGAGTTTTAAAATTGCAACCACAAATCATATTTTTTGTAGGATAGAAATATATTGATAAAAATAAATCACTAGTCATTAGAATATTTATCTCTCTATTCACGAGAAAAAATATATATACAAAAACATAGATTTAAAAAATAATATAATATGTATAGATGGATATTGTTACAAAATCTGTATCATCTACTTAGCTAATTAATTTAACTTCAAATTTAGTTGCTTAGACCTAAAGAATTGAAAATATTTCCACCATAAGCCATAAACAAATTTAAAAAACGACTACATGAAGGGATTATAATAAGTAATTGATGGAAATTTAAGATTTTGGAAATTGATTCTTTTGATCTTTGAAGTGGGTCCCATGAGAATGAGCGAATGATGGGTGCCTTCCATGACTTTCTTTTTTTTGAAATTTTTATTGGTTATTCAATATTAACAGATAGGATATTTGGATGGCCAAAATCAAACAATATTGCCCTACTTGTGAAAACAAATATTTACATACACACATCACATGCATGCATTTAAGGCCAATCTGCATATTTCCAAAGACAATCCTACCCACTTATTTTCCTAATTTTGACAATAATAAAAAAAAAAATCCAAGATTATGAGTTGAAATTTAAAAGCTTAAAGGATTTTACTTAGGCCTAGTTTGGAATGTTGGTATTTTTGAAAATCTATTTTATTTAGTAATTTTTAAAAATATATTATAAAAACGAGTATAATCTTAGCGTTTGTTAAATAAATTTTAAAAATTACTTTGATAAGTATTATAGTGTTAGGTAAGATGATATTTTTTTTATTTAAAAAGATAAAATTAGGTTAATGTGGGGAATATAAGGAATATAATTAAGTTTATTATAATAATTAATGAAAGAAAAACAGAAACAGTTTCTTAAATCACCCCCAATGCAGCTTCCAAAAATACTTGTAGAAAAATAGAAGTAAATTATCAAAAAATAGTACTTTAGAATTTACTAAATTATTTCAAGCTATAATTTATGATAAAATAATAATAATAATAATAATAATAATAATAATAATAATAATAATAATAATAATAATAATACCAATCGAATCCTCAGTACCTGGTGCACCTAGGCTACCATTGCAACAAGATAATTGGGACATAATTTTTTAAATCACACAAAATTCATCTGTGCTTTGCCCGTATCTTGCCACTTGATCCCTTTTATTTTGATCAAAGTAAATTTTCTCACAAACCCTAGCTCTGAAGGCAACTCCTAATTTTTATACATGCATTAGTAAATAGTAATAATTATATTCCATTTTAATTAATTTTCTAAAAATATGGAATTTTTGTAAGTGCAAAAAACACCATCAAAATGATTCTACATGAGATAGGGTACGAAGGTTTGCATGTCTGCAGATCCACAAGTCTAAAAAGAAAAATATGAGACTATGTCTGTCGCTGGACCCGCAATTCAGTAAATTAACATTGTAGGTAAGTCAGTTATTCTAGTCATATTTATAATGTATGATTCTGCGAGCTTACAGAACAAGCTTGTAGAATCATAAACGTAATCCCAACCTATAGATCCTACGCACACCATAACAGGTGCGATGCAGATGCGTATCCGTAATGGGCGGGACAAATGGACAGCCCAACATATGAATTAAAGTAAAGGTTCTTTTTGTTCAATCAGTAGTTGAATTTTCACCTAACCTATTAAAATAGTATAAAACAGTCAAGGGTAAAATCTTAAACATGATCCAGCATTATTTGCCACCAATTTGCCCATATTTATACGTAATTGGTCCATAATTTCAACATAAAAAATAAGAGGCACCGGAAATTTATGGACACGCAATTAAGTTTTTTACTGTATAAAATTATTATGGACTAAAGTCAATGATAATGGTCTGACCTTTGTCGTACACTACGACTATAGTCGTTCATATTTTCTCAAACACTGAATAATGTCTGATTAATCATATGGACAGAACCAGAATATATTAATATAAATTTTATGAAGAAGATTGAACTTATGAAAAAAAATTTATACTATAAATTTAATATTAAAATTACAAATAAAAATTTTATATTAAAATTACGGCAAAAAAAAAGATTAGAGAAATCTGAAAAGTCTAATATAAAGAAATCTGAGTCACCGAAAATTAGGGAGACGGACTGTTTTATTGATTTATTCATAAAATATAACGATAACTTGTTGCCTCCTCCATAATGTGACTATGAATTTGTTTGATTGCAGATTTTAGGTAACTTTTTTTCTAATTAATCGATAATGGAGATGATCTAGCATAATACTTTTATCGCATATCTTTTTTAGATAAAATAACAAAAAAGTTCGACTTTAAAATTGAGAAAATAATAGTATGTTTGAAAAAAAGCAGAAAAGAGAGCTAAAAAATTGCGACGCAAGAATCCGAATGCCACTTCAATTATTATTATTTAATGTTTCCAACCTGCCTATGTGAGAAATTATATGGTTTTCTTCGTAATATTTTTCATACGCTACAACAACTGATAAGGTCAGTCCCAATTTGAGGTTGTTGTTTCTAAACTATTTATGCTCATTTTTCTTGTAAATTGTAGCAAATGAAGTTTGACAAAATATAAGGCTTTTATTTTTAGAATCTATTACTATTTTTTCAATGGTGCTTTTGGAAGCAACCCAATGGTTGTTTATAAAAATTACTTCTATTTTTTTTATAATTAATTACTAAAATATCTTTAATTATATATTATTCATTCCCAAGTCATACCTACTTTTATTTTGTCACAATAAAAAGTATCAATTTATCAAACACTACACTACTTATCAAATAAAATTTTAAATACTTTTTACCAAACAATTATATGATTGTACCCGCTTTTTGGATCAAATTTTTAAAGCAGATTTGATAAGCGAATTTTGAGAAACAACAACATTCACAAATTAACGTACTATGAATCATGCTAGAAAGCAAATATAATAATCTGCGGGAAAATAAAATAAGAGACCAAGAATTATGTGGTTCAACTTCAAGTTAAAACAAGTTTAACTTGGTATTAATCCACGAAACTAATATCGGTATATACTTTTATATATATAAAGAGAGAGATTACAACATGATATAACATATACAATAAAGCTAAAAATCAGGACCAAACTAGATCCATTCTTGCTCTTATTTTTTTCTCTTTTCTGATTCCTTTATGTGCAGAGTGCTTTCTTTTTTGTGTGTCCTTTCTACTCCCCCAAGTCCCTTTTTATACTCAAATGCATGAGTTATAAGTCAATGGTGGTGGACCATTCTTGTATAACTCATAGTATTTGTATTTAATGATTGGGCTCCATGCTTACAACAACCATAGTAATATGTTACATCAATAAATATTTTATAACACTCCCAATTGGTTGATCAAGCACTATTCAAGATGTTGTCTCCCTCTAATTTAAATGATAACTGTATGACTGTAGATCATTAAATTTTTATCTCAACGATAGTCATTTGAGAGCTCCATCAATATCTTCTATTGTCATAAATTTATTAAGAATCTCCGAACAATTTACAAAGATACATTGATTAATAAGCAGTGATCAATTGTATTATCCATGTTGAACTACTATTCAAATAGAGTTATATAATCTTTTGTGCAAAGTCTTTACACCAATCGGATCGTGTCTTGCTCAAGGTCTCGCGTTCGAGCCATGCACAAAGCACAAACAAATTTTTTCTTTCTTTTTCTTTTTCATTTTTTTCTAACTTTTCTTTCTTTCTCCTTATCAAATAATCAAATTTGTTATGTCGTAATATCTCGATATCCACAGGCATTACATAGATCTTATAATATATTTTCCCAAATAATTTCTATAATAATCATCACATTTGTTGCTGATGTATAAAATTTTCACAACACATAGCTTGAAATAAATATTCCCTTACTCTGATCTGTAGCAACAATAAAATCTTATGTGAATATATTCTAAAATATTTCATATTCATCAGTAAAATAATATTGTTCTTCCCTGATTGGGAGAAGTATAGTGCAACCAAATAATAAATTCAACACCTTTAGGAACTTTTATACGTATCGTCACTATACACAGATGAACATTTTATTTCACATCAAACTTGTATAAGAGTTATCATGCCAATATATAGTAGTAAGTATTTATTCAATGCAGGCATGTCTAGAAGTGGAGAATACTCAGATTTGATCTTGTTGTACAATGAGACTCGGGAACACCTATCTCTAGGCATATTTTGTGCCTTATAATTATGAAATTGAACAACTACAATTGTTAATATAGAGACTTTCCAGTAGCTCTAATTTCATACTTCATATGCTTAATATAAGTCATTTAAGTCATTTCTTTAGTTTGTTCAATCGTTTCTGCTTTTTTAAAAATTGAAGAATAATATAAACCACCAAAATTTGGGCATTATATATAATCACACTTCTAAATGATATTCATTCCACAATAATGACATAATCAATTAACTTTAAGGGGGGCGAATGATCTGCCTCTCCCTCAATATTGATTTAAACTCATATGTAGGGGGCAATTTTAATATGCCAAATAAAGGTCATATCTAGGTTAAGGGCCCGCACCAACTACTATGTCACCATCTATAACCGTTCACATTCTACCATTCACACAAAGGAATGTAGCAAAACTGGCCGGAAAGGTCTTTGAGAGTAATCATTTTTACTTTCAGTGACAATTATGCAAATGTGGTGATTTTTATAAATTTATTTCCTCTCTGTTGAAAATAGAAATTAAGTCTCAATATATAAATGGTTAGGCTTATAAGCATACTTATTTATTCTCATTACTATTTCATAGAGTTTGGTTATTTACCCTTTAAATCATATGGGTATATTAGTAAATAACTTAGAGTCCGGTCAACCATCATGGACTTACTTCATCAGGTCTATATTTTTAACTTAAAAAATAACTTAAC
>MKEJ01011177.1:0-10014 GCA_001753735.1 Embelia ribes
TTCTATTTGGAAGGTGTAAAGAACCATCTCATAATCAATTAAATTTAAGTGCCAAGAAGAAACGGTATAATTGCAATAAATTAGGAAACTAAAAATAGATTATCTTTTCAAAGTTCTCGTTTTATCCCGAAGTTAAAAAAAAAAAAAATATTTTGTTTGAAAGGTGTAAAAGGCTATGGTAATCCATAAAAAGTAATAATATACATACAAACTACTCGTATATACGTGTATATGGTCTATCATACTAATGCTTCCCACAGTTTGAACCAAAGTTTTATTTGGTTCGAATAGTTTCGGATAAGTCACAAAGAGTCCCTACAATTTGGAGCAATGACGAATTTATCACCAAAGTTCTAAAGAAGTTACAGATTTGGTTCCTATTTTCTGGAAGTTACAGATTTGGTCCCTTTTATAATATTTTTTCCAAAATTAAAATTCTATGGTAAATAAAGTAGTAGACAGTGAAAACACAAGTAATTTTAAAAAAAGACTAATTTATAATTAGGTCGTCCAAAGAAATGAACAAATACTTCACTTTTCCAAACACAAGAACCATCAATTTTGCAAAATAAAATACAAGACTAAATTTCCAAATAAAAAAAGATAAAATACAGGACTAAAATCTTATAATTATATTCAAAATGTAATATAACGAGATGAAATTGGATTTCAATCTAACCTTCCAAACGGCTTAAACAGTCCAAACCAAACCGAACCATGAGTAAATTGAACCAAATTGATTAGCATATGATTTGGTTTGGTTGACAAAATACTAAACCAAACATGAGTGGTTCGTTTGGTAATTCTAAGGATAAATCCAACCATCAAAACCAAACCCAAATATTCTCTTCGTTTTTCATTAACTGACATTTTAAGTTTGTGCACCCAAATTAATAAAATAATTGATGAAAAAATATAAAATAAAATATCTTTAATTAATACCATTACATTGTGAGCAAATGAGTAATTTTGAAAAATATAAAAATAATTAATAAAATGAATAATTTAGGTTTTTATCCTCGAAATTATAGAAAATTCAATTGTTTAATTTTTTTTTTTTCATCTTGATTAATTGATCCGAATAAATCGACACCAACAAGGAAGCTACCAAGCAAAATAAATAAAATTCCCCATAGCAACAGCACAAGCACTTAACCCCATATTCATTCTTTGCCCCATCACCATTCTTTCCTATTTCCCTCTACTTTTCTATACACTGTAGATATATATATCTATCTATACATACATACATATTCTCCTCGTGTGCCCCGCCCCTATACGATTACTCTCAATCATCAAAGCTTTGGTGAAATTAGGGTTCATTAGTATGTTATTGGGGTCGGATTAGATGCCAGTTGGGAGGGATCTAGGGTTTGCCTCTGCGGTGGTCCTGGTTGTGGTGCTGATTGCCTTGGAGCTCCGCCGGAGATGGCGGCGTTCTGTCGCGCGGGGTGAGGAGGTCCGGAGGCTCGTCGCCAGGGTCGCAGAGGAGGAGGAGGCCGCTTGGGCTAATTTCGAGGCATCTGTTTACGTGTCAGCTCCTCCGAGACCAATTCAATTCGATTCGAGGCCGATACAATTTGATTCGAGGTCGAATCAGTCAGATTCGAGGCCGATGCGGTTAGATACGAGGTCATTACAGCTAGATACAGGGCCGATACAGTTAGATGCTAGGTGGGTACAGTCAGATGCGAGGCCAGTGCAGTACCAGTGTGCCTTGTGTTTTTCGCCCGCCAGTACGCGTTGTGCTAGGTGCAAAACTGCTAGATACTGGTATGCATTCATCGCATATTTTAGTTGAATTATTTTAGCTGAGTATGTATTGATTTATTCTTATGAGTGCGTGAATGTTTGGGGATATTATACTTGTTTCGTAGTTTGTGATAAAACATTTATGGGAATGCATTAATGTTAATCGTTAGTTAGATCGAATCTGCACCTTGATTGAGTACTTGAGCGGAATTTAGGGAAAATGGAATTAAGGGCATATAGTATTTGCATCGAATTTTGTAGTTTTGCTATTTGGTTGTATTATGCTTCTTAAAAAAATAAGATTCAACTAAAAAGTTTCCAAGGAACGTGTTAATATTGATCAGTATTTACATATTATATTTGCATCTTGATGCGCCTCTTTTAGAGAAATTTGATGTATTCATTTCTTATATGTCTCAAATTCTTGTGGGTAATCTATGTGTTCATATGCAATTGTGTACATATCCAATGCTTGGTCATACGATGCTTCTTTCGCATTATGTGATCAACTAAAACGATTCTGGAAATGTGTTGATATTACTCAGTTTTTATATTAATATTTATCTGCATATAAACAAACTACTTAAAAAGGAAATGGGTGAGATGAGTATTTTGGTGAGTTTTTGCTAATCGTGCAAGCATCTTATGTATATTGAGTTTGTGACTTTTTGAAGGCCTGTAATCGGTATGTTTATATGCATGTATGAATATTTGGCCACCTTATGTTTCTTTACCATGTCAGTATCAGATACATACTTTTGGAAACATGTTGATATTGGTAGAAGCTTACTGATAATTTGTATCTTGATTGACCGTCTAGTCTGTGTTAGAGGAACTTGTGAAAATTTTTGTGGAAAAATGCGCAACAACCAGAAACAGTTTACGGCCTATTTTGTTCGTTCCTTCAAACAGATTTCTTGTTGTGCAATATTAATATTCTTTATACTATGTTGAATGGACATTGAAAAGAGTCAAAGCGTGAAGAGATTTCAATCTAAAAAACTTACCCACTGCAAAAAGCAAATTATTGACAGTAATTGTTTTTCTCCTCTCTTCTACATCTGTATCTATTGATTCTCACTGTATTGAATGTTGTCTTTAAAGAATCTTTATTATGCTTGTTCTTTCTTCCCAAACAGCCGGGGTTAATGTAGTAGTGGGTGATATTGTGGTAGAGGAGCTAGCAATGTTTGAGTTGGGCAGTTATTTATCTCTAGGGTTTCTGATGGTTATCCGCACTGCTGAAAAGGAGACATGTGATAAAGTTCATTTAAAATCCTCTCACCTAAGCATTTGAGAATGTGTCATCGTTCCACTTTTCAGCTACTCCCAGTCGAGTTGTTTCCGTATGATAATCATACAAATTTGATCAACTTTACATTAGGTGATTTAGCAGATGATTATTGTACCTAATTACTGAATTGAGGTAGCTAGGCTTAATAGGGCTATGTTCACCTTTCTTGTGGTTAGAAAATCGGGAATAGAATGACTATGAATTGGACTTGTATACTTACTGAAAGTAATTTGCATTTATAGCGTATGAACAATGTAAAGCTGGTAATATGCATCTCTAGATCTTTTCTTCAGCTCCTCTTTTTCTTGATCATCTATTATTTGATCATTACAGCTCTGGTAAGTGTCAAATTCTTCACTGGAGAGAAGGCCACAAGAACGAATGTCGTCCTTTTACCACTTCTTATGAACTAAATGATGTGGGAGGTGGTTCCAGTTCAATGGTATCATTGCAACAAGAAGGATGTGAGATTCACAGAAACAGTGATTCTGGAGGAAGTCGAAGTGCTGAGTCAGTTCAGAAGTCTGAACTAAATGCCTCTCCTGCAGATTCTTGTGGGAACAGAGTTGATGAGGCCAAGTGCATTGCTGACGGGGTACGGAAAAGATCTAGTTCCGATGAAACTGACAAACAAAATGGGCATCATTCAACTAATGACCATATTGCTTCTTTGGACAAGCAAAATCAGATCAAGCCCAGTAGCACCAATCACAATGCGAATTATGGGTCAAAAGGGTCTTCAAATCGAAATGCTACCACCGAGAAAGAACCATATATCCCCTTCTCTGGGTTCTGGGAAAGAACCATCAGCTCTAGTGTATCCAAAGTTGATTCTGATTCTGATTTAGCTCAACCCAGTTCTCCCTTCAATTTTAACAATAACTCAGATCCTTCTACTGGGGTAAAAGGTTCTGAAGATGTGACTGTTAATCCTGACTGTCCTCATTCAACTACTTTAGGGACTAAGAAGCCCGTGGAAGTGGATATTCAATCAGGTGAAGAATGTGAATGTGGCTCACCTTCGTGCTCTGGAAAATCTGTTGGCATTCATGCGTGCAATACGGATGACGTAGTTGGATTGGAGTCAAAGGAAACTTCTAGGGCTGAAGGGTCTCCAATTAGTGCATATGCTCGCAAAGGAAGCAGCATGAAGCCTTTGAACCCTCAAAAGGCAAATCAAGTTACGCATGGCACAAGAGTCATCATAGACCCAATGGTATCTGATAAGGATGAAATTTTGTCTAGTCTTTCTGTTGTTAATTTATCGTCCATCGCTGGAAGGCATTCATTTCAGTGTGCAAAAACTGGTAAGGATGATAGTGTTCGTGCATCTGATGCCACCACTTCTTTCGAGTTTCCGAGCTCTTCCCCAAATTCCAAGAATGGCTTCAAAACATCAATGCTGAAAGTAGTTGACCAGCTCCGAGTCTCCAAGTCCACGCGACAATCAGGGTTTGTGAGTGAAATAACTGGCATATATAATGAAAAGGTAGATAAAGAATTTCATGTTGCTATAGAACCTTTAACATCTAGTTTTGGCATTTGTTTTATTGAATGGATATATCTCTTTGCTTTTACAGGGTCTTTTCCCATATGAACTTTTCGTTAAGCTTTACAATTGGAAGAAGGTTGAACTACTGCAGCCATGCGGCTTTTTAAATTGTGGAAATAGGTGAGATGATTCTTGCAATGAGATGGGTAATATCTTCTCCAAACTTGATATTGGTCTCTTGGGTGGGGCATGGTTTAGCAGCTGTTTTTGCTCTTATTTAATTTATCGCCATTCTTCATGTTTTCTAACACACGGTATCTGTTTCACTTTGAATCCCCTAGCTGTTATGCTAATGCTGTACTCCAGTGCTTAGCATGTACGCCACCTCTCACTGCGTATCTTTTCCAAGGACTTCATTCTAAAGCCTGTAAGTTTCTAGTATGATTTTAGTCTGCTGGACGTATGATTTTTCTGTGTGGCTCATCAATGATGACTGAACCTCTTACCTCTTTACATTAAGGTAAATGGAAAGAATGGTGCTTCACTTGTGAATTTCAAAGTTTAATGTTGAAGGCAAAGGAAGGCAACTCTCCACTGTCTCCCGCAACAATACTAACCCATATTTATAAGATAAAGAGCCATTTTGGTAATGGGAAGGAAGAAGATGCACATGAATTCCTTAGGTGAGATTGATTTTTGAAATGTGGAACCTCATTTGGATAAATAAATACATGCTAATGTACTCTTGTTCTAGCCGCTAAAGGAATGATATTCACAGGTATGTTATCGATACAATGCAATCAGCTTGCCTCAGGGAAGTTGGAGTGCGAGCATCCGGATCTTCGGAAGAAGAATCAACACTCATAGGACTTACATTTGGTGGTTATCTTCGATCAAAGGTAAACAATGGCCCATCTGTTGAGCTTTGCGCTTTTCTTTTACCGCTTTGTGCATTTTTTTAATATATTTATTATTTTCTTCTGTTTGTGTGTGTAAAAGAAACTCTTTGGCAAAAATTTGCACATTTGGAACTTTTTGGTTTAAAATGAAATAAAAAGTACATGAAGTTGGATATGATTGGCACAGATAAAATGCATGAAATGTGGTGCCAAATCTGAACAATGTGAAAGGATGATGGATCTTACTATTGAAATAGAGGGGGATGTTGGCACTTTAAACGAGGCTCTGAGAAAGTTTACGAGTACTGAGATTCTGGACGGCGAGAATAAGTACCAGTGTAGCAGGTTGGTTTTTTGAGGTTTACACTCAAAACTTTTTTTTCCCATACAGGCACATCAGGTAACATTTTGATTTCAACTTTCAAATTATTATAGATGTAGGTCGTATGAGAGAGCCAAAAAGAAGTTCAGAGTCCTGGAGGCTCCAAACATTCTGACTATAGCATTGAAGAGGTTTCAGGTAACACTTCGGTTGGAAATGCTGTTCATGTTTTCTGTAATCTGTTACAGTATTTGTTTGTTTATTTTGGTCCATGTTTCTGTTACTCTGAATGATGCAGTCAGGTACATTTGGCAAGCTTAATAAGTGGATTCAGTTTCCGGAGATTCTGGATCTGGCTCCATATATGAGTGGGACGAGCGACAAGTCACCCATATACAGGCTTTATGGAGTAATCGTTCACTTAGATTTGATGAATGCAACATATTCTGGTCACTATTTGTGTTTCGTGAAGAATGCTGAGAACAAGTGGTTTGAGATTGATGATAGTAGAGTATGTTCTTGTTCCTTTCTATACCATATTGGAGTAGCATTTTCATGTACTATCTACAACTCGCATGCACAATTTCTCAATATTCCGTCTTGAATTTTTATGTTATAGTTTTATTGTTAATGAAGGCAGTAAATTTAGCCGGAGATGAAGTATTTGCCATTTGCCCTTCCCATTCTTTAGGGAATGATCTGGGGCTTAAATTTAAACCTTTTGCCTTTGCTTTGGTTGGGTTCCGGGGATGAAACCTAACTTTGTAGAGCAACAGATGCATGGAAATTGAGTCAATCATCTCATTTATTTGCAAATTTTGATTTGATCCTATTTCTGTCTGTAGGTTAAGCCTGTGGATCTTGAGAGCGTATTAGCTAACCGCGCGTACATGCTCCTTTATGCTAGGTATGATATTCATTGTTTGTTTCTTTTTTTTCTTTTTTGTGTCTAGAGCTCATCATTGAACTGATTGCCTATTGAATTATATTTTTTAACAGGTGCTCTCCTAGGGCC
The DNA here is from genome assembly GCA_001753735.1 of Embelia ribes. Classification (NCBI taxonomy): domain Eukaryota; kingdom Viridiplantae; phylum Streptophyta; class Magnoliopsida; order Ericales; family Primulaceae; genus Embelia; species Embelia ribes. The sequence goes on from MKEJ01011177.1 coordinate 6,775, forward strand.
CCTAGGTCGATAAGGAACCTAGTAACACGTGATCTGAAAAAATCTAGAAGTCCTCCAGTTAAGTCGAGATCCCACTCCATGAGTTCATGGAATGCACTTGCTACTCATCCTCTGAATAATCATAGTGGAATTGAATCTTTTCACCCAAATGATGAGAGTTTCCAATCTGTTCGAACGGTTTTCGAAGAGGACTCCTTCAGTGAAAATGCCTCTTCCATATTCTCCGAGGAGTGTTCCTGCAGCACCGAGAGCAGCAACAGGGACTATTCAAGCACCGACGATTATTTTGATTCCATTGTCGGGAATTTTGGAAACGAGCGGATCAGCTCATGGAGAAACTCATCAGATTCTGAGTCCTCTTCTTCATCTTCATCCTCCTTTGCTTCCCTTAAATCTAGTGTTAAAATTTTGAATTCTGACTCAACTAAACAATGTAGAAAATTAGATGGTAGTAGTAGTTGTAGGGAGACTCACTCAAGTAGATTAGGATGGGCTAACCCTTTTGGCAACAAGAAATCTGGTCTGTTGTTCAGAAGATCGGTGAGGGAAAGAACAAAATGAGCTTTTTAATTATCTATTTAAGTTAGAAGGCGGGTAATAAAGAGCTTGATGGGGGTTAGAGAGGTTGTAAGCAATGTACTCTTTATGATCTGCTTGTCAATAGTCAGCAGATGTTGAATTATTTGTTGCCCTCTTCCCCTTTATATAGTTTTATACATGATTTAACTTTTTTTTGGATATATTCTATACATGAAACTTCCATGTCTAGTACTTGGGACTCTATGAAATACTTTATATTGATATTCGATAGAAGTTTTGCTTGGATATGAATCTTTTGGAAGCGGGCCTAGTTGCAGCTGTTTTATTTTTATTTTTGTAATCAAATTCTGATAGGAAATAAGAACGGAGAAATGTGCCGTGCGAAGAAAATGTTATCCTTTTCACATGGATACAATAACATCGATTGAGTTGCAAATCATTCGTTTTAAAGCGCACACGGTAAGACTGATTTTGGGTACAATTTGTTTTTCAAGATTATGGTGGTGTTTGTTGGTCCCAGATTTGTTGTCGGATTCATGCTCTGAACTGTGTCGTGGACTCGTGTAGGGCTAGTTAATATATAATCCAGTATGCATTGGAGAAATTTTCTGTGCAAATGTTTTGTAATCCGGATATAATGTAGACTTGGACGGACAGTCCGGTGACTAGGTTCCTTGCAATAATCTAAAGCCCTTTTTCGCTAGTTCAATCTGGCTAATGATGTAGTTACTGTCTAATGTTGTGTGATACACACCCTCGCGAAAGCAATGTATTGACATTTGTAGATGGACTGTGGAGCTGAGGGCGAAATTGAGATAGAGATTTAGAAGACCGGAAAAGATCCAACAAAGGAGCCAAAAATTCAAAGCGTCTCAAAACTGCAATAGGTAACCTCATTATCATATTTGTAATGAAAATTCAAAACGTCTAAAAACTGCAATGGGTAACGTCATTATCATATTTCGTTACATTACAAAATACTAAAGTAGTTACAATATTTCTCCATCAGAATTTGTAACTAGGTTAAATACAAGTTGCTACACACCGTCAGTCTTTTTTTCGTCCATTTGGTAAGTTACCTATCATTTTTTTGTCCAATCGATAAACTTGAGACGGATTCCATCAAATTTCTCTACGAAATACATCCACGTGATGTTTGGGACACAGCACAGGTATGCTAATTCATCGTTATTTGATAGTCTCCTCCCTTTCAGTGATGTGAAACGGAATACTCGCTTCAACTCTCCACCACAAAAGCTGTCAAGGTCCCAATCTCATAAGACCACTTTCCAGTCCAATTGGCCTAAAGGGTGTCCCTGAGAGGAGGTTGTTCGGCGAAAGGGTGGGTTTGTAACGACTAAAACTATAGGGACAAAATAGGCCATTGGTGAAATAAACTTAATCCAATTGCCCCGCTTAACAGAAGAGAGAGAGAGAGAGAGAGAGAGGTGCCACAGAAAGGAAAAAAGAGAGCCCACGGTTTATTTTTATTTTTTTCCATTGCAACTGGTTATAACCGGTTGCCAGTTAATTTGCCAACTCATCAGGCCACATAAGCACCATGTAGGTAATACATGGCAAATTGATTGGTTCCAATTGATTCTTGTACCTCCAGCAAAATGGCTTTCCTGTACAAAATTGAGCACCATTATCTTAGGTCTGTGAGATATTTAATTGTTGTCGGGAAGCCAAAATGATATAAGAACCTTAAAAAATCCAATTAAAGTAACAAATATATATATATATATATATATAGGTGCAACTTGGGTGAGCCTTTTTTAAGTTAACGTGTGCTTAAATTTCAAGATTATGATTTGTGGTTAAGTTTATTTTATAATTTTGTTTATTAAATCAAAGTCTCCTTAGAGCGTAACCATGTGGTGTGTGATGAAATTGTATTAATCTCGGATGTAATGTCATGTCTCGATAAATTAACATTAACCTACTAGAGTCTAATCGGCCCAAATTTACCTAGGCTACCAGGTAAAAGTGTTTGGCAGTTTTCTACTAGTCAAATCAATGTCCCTAATTTTTTAAAATAGCAATGAGGTTAGAAAGATGGATTATACACAAAATTTAAATGAAAAATAAATCTCATCAAATTGTACAGTTTCGAGGGGCTTTTTTCTCTCATGAGTTGATAATAAAATTTTATTTCTTTGTTAAAAAATAATGTTAGTTTAAAATTAAGCAGCGTAAATTTGTTTGGTAGGGTTACCAATCACCTTGCTTGAAGCCCACGATGCTCTTTAATACTACCTTACTTGATCGATTTTTCTTCCCAACATACAAGCTACAATGTAGCAAGAAAAAGAAAAGCACTCGTATATAATTTATCTATAATTATATACTACCATAGTAATATATACCAACCATATGTGATACTTCCAGCTGAACACTAACTATATATAAAGATGACAATTTGGTCAATTCAAACTAATCAAACCCATAATTAAGCAACTCAAATCCAACTCAAATCTAAAAATTCAACTAAATCTAACCCACAATATTTTCAACCCAAACTTAAACCAACTCACAATCAAAATAACTCACAACTTAATCCAAATCAATCCAAACCAAATGCCCCCACTCTCTCTGTCTCTTTTCAATCTATTTTCTCAATTTCACTTCTTATAATATGTCACATTATTTTTCATATAATTGTTTTATTTTGTTGTAAAAATAATATTTTTTATATCT
>MKEJ01011183.1:0-13155 GCA_001753735.1 Embelia ribes
ATGGAATATTTAACGAGATGTTTTGATTTTATATTGTGACCATATTTGCATAATATGTTGATATTTATGTAAAATGTGGGATTTGATGTCAATTTATCAAAGTGAGAAAGTGTGGGTTTTGTAATTTTCAAAAAGTGAGACTTGCAAGTAAGTAAGTAAATGTGGGACTTGTAAGAAAAGTGAGTCTCGTAGATATTATGAGAAAAGTGAGATTTTTGTGAGAATTCAAATGTGATTTAACTTTTGAATAAAAACTAATTTTTGTGAGAATTTGAAATAAAGATTAAAAATGACATTCATGCATGAGTTGCATATCATTGTGGGTTGAATTATTTTTTATTTCTTTTCGGGACCGTGTCAGTTTTTATACAGTGAGAAAATAAAGCAAGGAAAGGGCTCAGCACCCTACCGTGAAAGCCGAAAAATCTAATCAGGGATACACTATAATCTACCTACAGTGAGTATTGTGGGGGATAGATTATACCATAGGATCTACAATGTAGATCTATGATTTTTATACAAACCGTGAGCGACACTTGTCCCAACTTTTATAGTGAGATGTGGGGTTGCGAGTCTTTGTGTGAGTTTGTAGGTGGGTGGGTTTGTAAGTACATGCGCAAGTTCATGGGGGCATTGCATTGCATCGATATTGCATTGCATTTTATTATCATGATGTTGCATAGATATTGCACTTGCAGGCACTACCCAGCATTACACATATCATCTTATTTTGAAGACTAACTCGTACACATCATTTTTCAGACTCTTATTATATAGGTGCTGAGACTAGTGAGTCATACTATTGAGGACGCTTGTGAGCTTGTATTTACCTTTTGTATCCAAAGATTATATTTTGCTGATGTATTTCAACCTTATTATTGATATATTATTTTCAAAGGCTTGTGAGATGTTTATTAATTATATATTAGTGAGATATTTCATACAAGTTGTATATTTTATGCCCAAGGGGCATGGATATTACATTTCATTACTCCATTAGTTGTTAGGAGCAAAAACGAAATTTAATAATACCTTATCAGACGATTTGGAACAGGTAGCTCATATTTTATTTTGTAAACAGTGGGTTTACGTTTAATTATTATCATGTTGATATTTATTTGGTTTTGTGCACTATGATGATGTATGAAGTAGAATATTAGATGGGAAAGTGGGATATTAGTATGAATTCCCTATTTTATTTTCAAACCAAAATAAAAATTTTTGTTCTCTTTTACCAAAAAATGGAATACACTCACCCTCCAAGGTTTCTAGCAGGGACTCGGATCTTCTAGAAAAATTAGGGCGTGACATAAATAATACTTTATCCTAGATAATATCATGCATGATTCTGATTTTATTGACAATTGCTTGGATATTGTATTCGAATATTTTATTGATTATGCTACTTTATCGCATCGACCTTGTGTGATATGTCAAAATCAAGTCATATGACATCACTTAGATAATTGTCCATATTTGCAGAGTATAGTAAGTGATAGGCATAATTGCATATCACTAGATAAATTCCTAGGTCTCATATTTTATTATTTTTTCGACATTAACATGGTCTATTAGGAAAATTATTGTACGAGTTGTGGAGTCTATGAGCACGATTTGTATGGTTTTTCATTTGATTTTATTCCAAAATATTTAGAGGGGTGAGATAATTTTCATAATGAAATAATTTACACAATTTTTTATGAGCCACCAAATTACAGCTATGATGAAGCTTAGTTTGACCGAATAGAGAAATTGATAAATAAATTTTCTAATGAGATGAATGAAAGTCGTAATAAAATTACTAGTAAGATAAATGAAATTAGTAATAAATTTACTAGTGAGATAAAGATACTTACTAGTAAAATAGATGAGCTAGCTGAGTTGGTTAAAAAGTAAAAGTTAGAATAATCATTGATAGATCTTTTTCGGACCTGACTACCCTTATATACAAACTACATGCCCTACTATTGACTTTCCATTGGATGAACTATTGGATCATTCTTATAGTTTTCTCATACCAATTACCAACAGTACTGATTCCCGTTTGAAGAATTCTTTTGTGCCTTGTTTTGATTAGATTTCTATAGAGATGTCGGATAAGACAGATGTTAGTTCAGATAATCTAGAGAATAATAATATGAATTTCGTAGATGAGTTGGTACAAGCAGCAAATAAAAAATTTATGAAAGTGCATGAGAAGGCTAAGTAAGAGCGTCTATTATTTGTAGATAAGGTACAAATGATGATAGAGGTTTAGCAAGGTGGTTAGTGGGGAAAATAGGCGAAAGAGAAAAAGCATGAGTGAAAATGAATATATGCCCACGAATAGGTTGGGGGGGAACATCTACTTTTTCAGGGGATAAGACACAGGCCTGTGAGGAGAGAGGTCATGATAAGAGAGCACTTAGACTGTTAGATTTATGAAATCTATCTATGTATGGTTTTCCTTTTTTCTTGGAGTCGTTTATTGTATGTTAGTTTTTCTTTCATTATTTTTTCTTTTCTTTTTGCTTAGTTTTTTTTAAAAATTAATTTTATTTTTCTTTATTACATTTCCTTCTTATTTAGAATACAAAGGGACTATGTTGCAGGTAGGGAGAGTACACACCCATTCCTCATTGAAATTTCGGTTTAGAAAAAAAATTACTTTTCTTTTTATTTTTTTCTTATTTTTCTTCTACTTTTCTCACATAAAAATTTCTTTTTTATTTTTCTTTTAAATAAAAAGAGGGATTTAAATTCAATTGAAATAGGCTGTTGTTACTGATATTTGGTGCATAGTTTATGAATTGATAGGTATGATGATTAAAGATGCATTGGATTGATATTTTGTGCATACGAGCAAATTATTTGGTAAATATTCTCAATTCTCTTCCTTATACTATTTCGTTATAAGTTTTACTTTCATTTCATGTTGTTCTTGTTTATCATATATTTTGGCATGTTATAAGAAAAAATAAGGAGACAAAATGAAACTAGTAAAAAGTACAAGTAGGGGGTATTGAGGAATAGTTTCGTAGTGTTTGTACGTTTGAGTTCCAATACGTTTGAAAGAAAAAAAAAACTACCATTTTCAGTTGTGTAAGATATTTAAAAAGACTATTTCATTATTATTGTCTTTATAGCGATGTTAGTATATGAGACTTGATAAATGTTATTTAAGGGAAAGTATTTTGGAAAGTAAACTGGTGAAACTTAATATCTCTTTGAAATAATTTGAAAATATATGAAAACTTTTCTTTGAAAAAACATCACTCTTGAAATTAAATTTTCAAAAAGGGTTGTTTAATTAATTACTTATTTTAAAAGTTGAATATAATTCTCAGGTAATGAGCTGGAGGTAATAAAAAAGGCCAATGAGTCCACCGATGGTAGAAAAAAAAGAAATAAAGGGTATCTTGGTTGGATAAAAAGAAAGTAATTTGCCATCGGAATTATAACAGAGTGTTGCTGGAGAAATAGGGTAAAAAGTAATAAGAACGAATGACGTCGCATTGATAATCGTTATTTAATAAGGCGTTGAGGTTAGTATATAATAGTTTATAAGTAATCTTAACTATTTTGAGTTGACGTATAGATAAGAATTGGGTTCATATGTAATCTTTTTATTTCATTGAGAATTTGCCCAAGCCAAGTTTAAGTTTTCAAGTAGTTGAGCTTAAATGATACAATTCGATTAGATAAAGATTGTGTCCACTTGGGTTAACAATAATGGATTAGTTTGATTATCAAATTATGCAACGACTCGCTAAAACTATTTTTCTTGTTCTTTAATATTAAATTTGGAACTCGATTTTATGGTGTTTGTGGGTGTCGTCGTGCTAAGCCTTCACGAGATGCATACACTAAAAGCATTCGTGACTCCGACGAAAAGAGAGTTAGGTAAGCTTTAGTTTATTTTCTTTCTTTCTTTTTCTTTTTAGGGTAATAGTTTATATATGATTCAATACGTGGTTTCTTACTTTACATTGCTAGGGACTAACAATGTTTAGGTAGTGGGCTGTGATTGGTGCTTAAAATTTGTATAATTAAGCTATTTAATTAGTGCATTCACAGTGTTTACAGTATTGAAAATGCATCTTATGATGAATTATGATATTAAGAGTATAACTATGCCTTTTAGGTAAAAAGAAGAATAATACACCGATTTAAGGCTTAAAAAGAGACGAAAATGATTTGAGGAATTTTTGGATGAATTTGGCTTGCAAATTTGGCTAATAAGAATACTTTGGGAGAGTTGTTGAAGATTTATTGAAAGCCAACTAGTAAAGATATAATCAACTGATGCTGAAACTCAAGCTGAGGGGCAAAATTACAATTGGAAAAGGATCCCGATTGGATAGGCTACCACCCCGATCGGACGGGAGTTCTCTCTGGTTTTAGTTTTCTGATTGGGCTATTTTTGGTTACCTGAATTAGTTTATTTAATTCCAAAATAGATGAAAAATTAGGATCCACGGTTAGGATTTGATCTTATCTTTTTTAAGGGTTATAAAACCCTAGCCTCTTTTGTATTTTTTATGGATTCAACATTCATTCTTTTTTTATTGTTCTTATACAACTTAGGAGAGCCTCTTTCCCTAGGAGACTCTTGACACCTCCTAGGTAGTGGCTTTATCCTTTGCTTCCTTTTATTAATAAAAATCTATAAGTTTATTTCATATTTCTTTAATTATTATTGTTCTTATTGTTTTCTTTAATTTGGCCATGAGTTGTTAGTTTTCTTTATTGTCCTAAGGTGAAGAAGATAATTAGTTTATTCCCTAATGAATATTTAATTATACAAGATTATAAAATCTGGACCATAACTAATTAGTATTGATTTTAGGGTTATTAACCTGGCTAGTCGGCCTAGGAATTGCTTAGACGTAATTATGGTGATTGACAACCACCCGATGAGGCCCTAAGTTAAATTAAACCAAACACAGGGAGCTAGTGAATTAATAACTAATTTTAGACAGATATTTAATTAACACGAGTTAAGGTAGAAAACTATTACTTGAATCACCGAAATAGGGCAAGACTTTTACTTAGACTTTTACTTAATTGTTTACGAACTTTACTTTTTATTATTTTGTTTCTTATTGTCTACTCTCGGAAATGAAAAAACTCATTATTTAGGAGTAAATATAATTTAGATAAATAATTACTTGAATTGAAACTGTTAAGATGACTGAATCTTAGTTTACCTAGATAAGTAGTAGTCCCTTAGTTCGATAAACCCAGTATCTTACCGGTAAAACTAATTTCATCCATAATATATTTGCTAGGCTTCTCCTTGCATGTTTTAGAATCGATCACACCCACTGCCATGTATATGATTCCGCGTGGGCGTACTCATGCTATGCAAACGAATTCCCGCAATGATATTTCCAAGCCTAAAACATTTAATAATGGCACCATATGTTAGCCCATCCTACAAACATTTATGGCTCATGCCACCAATTATAAGACGGAACATATTTGTTTAACAGAGGCGGTAAAACATCCTCATTGGCGCTAGGCCATAAATGAGGAATTTATGACCCTATTACGAAATGGAACTTGGACTCTTATCCTTCCATCATCTCGGTACAATATGGTCGGATACAAATGGGTTTTCAAGATTAAAATAAGAGTTGACGACAAGATTGAGAGCTACAAGGCGCGTTTGGAAGCTAAGGCGTTTCATCAGAATGAAGGGGTTGATTATGCAGATACTTGTGCACTGGTTGTAAAACCTATTGCTATATGATTGGTTTTTTCTATTGCAATCTCCTCAGGTTGGCTCATTTTATAGCTTGATATGAGTAATGCCTTCTTACATAGTCACCTTATGGAGGATGTATATATGCAACAACCACTAGGTTTTACTCATCTATCCTTCCTTTGTCATTTGTGTAAACTATGACGATTACTTTATGGCCTCAAGTAGGCACCACGGGCTTGGTATTCTCATTTCAGTCAACATTTATACTCTCTTGGTTTTCGGTGAAGCAAGTCTAACTCCTCTTTATTTATTTGTGCACTCCCTGAGTATCGCCTATATATTCTTATCTATATCGATGATATAATTGTGATAGGTTCTTCTCAGATGGCTATTTCTTAGTTCATCAAACAATTACAGGATACCTTTGCAGTTCGTGATTTGGGACCTCTTAATTATTTCCTTAGAGTTATAGCTTTACGGGTGTCCGATGGTCTCTTTCTTACTCAGCAACATTATATTTACTCAATCTTCAAACGTACCAATATGCTATCTGCAAAACTCGTTACATCTCCTATGTCCTCCACTTTCTTGAGTCAATTTGATAGTATTCTTTTTTAAGATCCAACGTTATTTTGTGGTACAGTGGGGGCTCTACAATACCTGGCCATCACTCGTCCAAATATTTCTTTTGCAGTAAACAAAGTTTGCCAGTTTCTTCATCGCCCTAGCATTAATCATTGGGTGGTTATCAACCGTATTCTCATGTATCTCAAGCACATGATTTATTTTGGTCTCTTACTGTGAAAGCAACCTTGCTCGGACCTTTATGCCTATTCCAATACCGATTGGACCGGTTGCCCTGTTGATCATCGCTCTACCACTGGATATTGTATCTTTCTTAGTTGCAACCTCATTTCATGGTCTTCCAAGAAGCAACGCACTATTTCTCATTCGAGCACTGAGGCTGAATATTGTGTTGTCGCTAACACATCCGCGGAATTACTTTGGTTACGTTCTCTTCTAGCAAAACTTGGCAGCCCGATCACTCGTCCTCCCATAATCGATTGTGACAATATGGGGGCCACATACATGACTAATCCTACTTTTCATGCTCGTAAGAAATATATAGAGAACGATTATCATTTTGTTCGTGATCGGGTTACCGATAAAACTTTGGAGGTTCGTTTTATGTCTAGCAAATATCAATTGGTTGATGGCTTCACAAAGCCTACCGTGGCATCTCATTTTACCTCTATGGTTTCCAATGTTAACGTTCGCCCCTTAGCGTTGCAATTGCGGGAGCGTGTTAGCATAAACGCTAATTGCGGGAGCGTGTTAGCATATGTGACAACCGCGAGTCCCAAATATTACCATCTTGAGAAGATTTGGTGTTGATTAATTTTGCCCATTGTATTATTCGGTTTCTTACTTTCGTTGATATTTGATCTTGCTTTATTGAAAAATATCATTGTAATATAAATGCAAATATTACACATATATTAATATAAATATGAAAGGGTCGGCCAACTTGTCAGTGAGCCTCAACCCATATTTTCCATTGTCTTCTTTGTTTATTTTAATTGCTTACTGCTTGTTGCTCAATCATGGAATCAAACACGTTTGATTAAGTAAAAGACTAGACCACCTTCTTTTGCTTTAACCCTAAAATCATTGGCTCTTCTCTTCCAATTTCTCTTAGAGAAAAATATATGTAACGCAATAAATAAGAGAATTTATGTTTAAGTATATAGAACAGTAAGACATTTAGTTTAGAGAAAAATATATGCAATGTAATTCCATGTAAACACTGACCTCAAGTGACTTTTTGCTTTTATACAAAAAAAACAAAAAAAAAAAAACAAAACAAAACAAACAAACAAATATATGAGTGGTGTGGAGCAAAATATAATAAATTATGCATTTCTAAAAAAAAGGCCTTGCAAAAAAAAAAAAAGTACTGTAGTGATTTACAAATAAGAGTAAAAGTAGAGAGGTTGCAATATAAAAAGATAGCCTGAATTTAGGGTTAAAACAAAAAAATAGGTAATTTAGCCTTCTACTTGTAATCAAAGTATACAAAAAATGACGGAAATAAATCTAAATTAACAAAGAATGAGATAAATTAAAATCATCTCGCCATAATTTTGGCTCTGTGATTCTGGCAGTAATGACATTTTAGTTGCGGAGTGATGTATTTGTGGACTGATTTTAGGCTTTTAGCATAAAAGTTATGGTTTTATATCTTTCTTAAGTTTTTTCTCTTTTTTTTGTATGACATAGATAGTTTTTGTTTTTACGCAAGCGTAAAAAGGCAGAAGGGTTCCAAATTGAAGGTAGAGAGGAGGATTTTGGGACTTAAAATAGTAAAACGATAATTTAGTCACAATATAATTAAATGCAAGAATTAAAAATAAAAATAATTAAAAATTATTAACGAATATGGGTTGATGTATTCGTCCTAACATTTGGTTAGATGAATCAATTAAAATGAGTTTGGCACGATTTCGATATAAACTAGTTTGTATTCAAATTTATCTAATAAACTAATAGGTAAACTACACTAACGGTCCACAAAGTTTCTCCATTTGGTCCCCATAGTCTCAACCAAAACAGGAGTGGTCCCAAAGTTTTGATAAAATAATGCAATTGATCCTAATGTTGAAATTTAAAGTCGTTTTAAAAGGTGAAAATCATACTAAATGATCAATATGTGATTATTTGGTATATTGTTTTTCAAAGATTCTTTGATATTGTCTCCTTATTTGAGCATTTCAAGGCTTTTAACGCAAGAAAAGATTCTAAAAGATACCAAATGAATACTTCTTAAAATTTCGAGGACCAATTTGGTCACTGTTTTCAAAACATGGGGACGACTAACATTGTTGCACTTGAGACTATGGAGACCAAAATAGAATTTCCCGGATACTACAGAACCAATAATGTAATTCGCCCTAAATTGATTAATAATTATTATTAGGGCCGATTTCATCGGTACAATAGGAAAAATTCAAAAAATATAATGTACATTACCAAATTTATCTCTATTTATTTTGTCTTATTTATTTTCCTAATAATAATAACAAAAATAATTTGGTAATATACTTAAGTTTTGTAATCATTACGCATCTAAAAATAGAAAGGAATAATTATTTTTTAATATCCTTAAAAAATAAATCTATTATTTGTAAATGGATAAATTAATATATAAGTACATTAATGATAAATAAATCAAACCTATGAGATGATCTGCACAATCTAGAAGGCCCATCTCTGTGATTGTACCCTCTATAATACCATTAATATCATTTTTAGTCATAGCACGTGGTAACCTCAGATGGGCAGAGTACGTGATGGTTTCCCTCACTGTCAGCGTTCCCAATAGTGCATCTTCTTGTGTTACATAAGCCTGCACAACAAATATTAACCAAAAATAATAATAATAATAATGTTAAACAAAACTAGAAAAAAAAATTAAGACTTTTTAGTGAGTAATTGTGTTGCTAAAATTAAGGATTGACGCATAAAGTGTATAAATTAGCTAAACTCAAATGCAGATTATAATCGATCACCCTATTTCAAGATAATTTTTCTAATACTACTTGCAATCTCGGACTGGGGGTTACTGTGAACTTTTATAAACGTGAGTGGTGTACCTATAATTTTATATATATATATATATATATATATAAACTTAAGTAATCCAATCCAAATTAATTCTTGGCGGACTCAATGTCATTAAAACTTATGTGGGTTATTTCATAATTTACTTGGAAATTTACTTTAAGACAATGGTAGTAGATGTTTTATAAATACGCAGTTTTGGTGGTAAGTAAAGTTGGCATTCATTGCATGGGTGGATCTACTTTAGTGCAAGAGCCATGAGGGGGCAATTGCCCCTCACTTTTAAAAATAAAATTTATCTAGTTCAATATCAACATAAAATATAGTTCATGTTGTTAGAGTTTTGAAAGATGGATTAGAAGCTAAGGTTCGATTCTCATCAAACTTGTTTTCTACTTTTTGCATTTTCTTTTATTTCTATTGGTATCTCTTACATTTACTAAGAAAAATGGATTAATTTATTATAACGATTTCATCAAATATTTCATTTTGGGCTAAATTGTAGGATATGTAGCCTTATTTGAAAACATGTAATTCTCAATTCGGCAAAAATATTACCTATAAGGGGAAAAATAAGTACCATGCCCCTTACTTTTAAATTTGATTCATTTAATTGCTTAGATGGCTAGTCACCCAACAATTGAACGCCGATTTTAGATTCAAAATTTTAAGTAGTGCTTTGTAATTTTCTACATTTTTTATGACTTTTAATTTTAGAAATATGTGTATTTTGGAGATATAGATATTGCATTTCATACCCTCATTTGAATTTTTTTTGTTTAAAAATTTTCTATTATACATAAATTAGAAGAAGATTACTAAAATTGGTAAAATGTTAGTATTTTTCTTTTAATCAGAATTGTATATTTTTTCATGGATAAATATCTTGTTTTACTTCCAAATACAACTATCTTTTGTGACATAAAAGTTAAAATCTGAATTACAAGTTCATGAATCATTATATTAAATTTTTTTTAATTATTTTTTTTTCAATTCATGTGGCATGGAACCATACAATTGTTGAGTACGTTTTAAAAACCAAAATCGAATTGTGTATATTATCCTTAAGAGTTGAGGTCGAAAATGGATAAAAAAACTCGCCTTGTTTTTTTTTTTTTCAATTAGCAGAAATATACTGTTATATTTTTTACTTAAAAGCAAAAAATAATATTTATTTGCACCAATATAAGTATATTTTGTTTACTTAAAAGTATAAAAAAAATAGATTTTTATAGAAGTATGAAATTTGATACTTTCTTCATAAAAGTATAATTTTCATCAAATTTTCATTTTATTTTTTTTTTTGGAAAAGATTAATTTTACATTATTACCGACTAGTTTTTACTATTTCCAACAACAAAAAGTATGCCAAACTCATAAGTAATACATAAAATGATAATTTTGAATATATAACAATAGAGTATATTTTTATACTTTTAAGATGAAACAAACCAGCCCAATGTCACCACCACATTATGGTAATTAGTTGGTTGCATGATTATCGAATGCAAAAATAAGATAAATATTTTAACTCCAATTTATATTATGTCATCTTTAAGTCATTAAAAAAGTCTAGTTTTTATTAGAATAAAAATATACTTGAAGTATATGCATGTTTGCTTCAAACCAAATGAAGGGATCCACATTTCAAATTATAGGGGGCCCAAGCCCAATATATATATATATATATATATATATATATGTATGTATGTATGTAATATGTGGGTGTGGGTGTGGGTGTGTATATTCTTCCTTCATTCTTCTTTTGGTGACTTTTTAAACTTCGACATATCAATTAAGTAAATAATTAGCAAAAATAGATAGGCAACTGTCTTTAATTAATTTAGTGGGAATATGCCAAAAATGTATTGTTAGTCTAAATATGTAACTTTGGAAAGAAAAATTTATTTAATAAATGGGGTAATTTAGATTATTATTATTATTTCATTAAAATTATCAAAAAGTCACTTGTTTAAGAATTTTTTCAATTTTGTTATAATATAACTTAAAAAATGGAACTGAAAATATAATTAATAATTTCTTTATCATGATCGTGTAATGGAATAATCAGATTTCCTATTTATTTATTTTTACTAGAGTATCCTATTTATTGAGTATTACTAATATTATTTAAATTAATATATTCAATTGTTCATATATATTTTTTAGTGGGTCTAAAACAAACCATGGGCCGAAAAGCCCCTGGTTCATAAAGTTAAAGCCCAATAACAAGGTGTTAAATGTTTATAATGAGCCGCAATAAATTGTAAGACTAAAACCCAACTTTCAAGTAGGGATACAAATGAAGAGATAACTTCTAAAATAAAATTGCATTCGTTGCGTTAAGGGCTCGGCTCGGATGTTTCATTTGTAAATAAGTTGAGTCTTAACAATAAAATAAGCCTCGTTAAAGAAACGAGTTGAGTATAAACAACTCCCAGCTCGACTTGTTAAAGATTTGGGCTCGCATGAGTAATTTTAAAATAAAAAATATATTTATAATTTTGAATTTAAAAAGTAAAATCACATGCTTAAATACATATAATTCAGACCGAGTATTAATATATATGTTGATAAATTGTTATTATATGGTAATATTATAATAGATTTGTGTTAATATTAAGCTATTCAGAGTATTTAGTTATCTCATTTAACAATTTATGGCCCGAGTTTCACAAATGTGAAGCGAGCCGAGAAAAAGCAGAATTTTAATGAGCCTAAGCCTCAACTGAGTCTGAGCAACTCTACTAAACAAATGAGACGAGCCTAGACAGCTCAAGGCTCGGTTCAACTAATTTGCATCTATACTTTCTAGATGTTAAATTGTAAGAACTATAATATCCTTCGGTCCAAAGTCTTGCCTGCTTTTTAAGCTATAAAACTAGACATTATTTGGTTACTTAATTTTTAAATTTAGTTTATTTGTTATTTTGGTATAAATAAATTAAAAATTTTAAATTAAATGTATCTAATTATTTTTAGTAAAATATAAACTAATTTATTTACTTAACAATTTGTAACCAAGTCAACCCATAGTAACCAAATGAATTATTTCTCTGTCTTACATAACATTATTACATTTATTAATTCTTATGCTGTCGTTTTCATACTTTTTATCCACTTTATGGATGACAATTCTCTTAGTACACTTCAAAGCTCTAAATAATGCAAAACACAGCTAGCATACAAGAAAGAGACGTTCCCCATTTGCTTGTTTGGTTGGAGTGCTTAAATGAATCAATTTATTTTTTATTAAAAAATATTAAAAGAATCCAATTTAAATTATTAATTTATTTATATCAAAATAATAAATAAATTCAATTAAAAATCCAAACAACCAAATAGCATCTAATTTGTAAGTAAAAATTTAATAAATTAAAATTTATAAGCGAAAAACAATCCCATAATTTTGCAAGCTGTAGTGCTAGTCAATAATTAAAGCCATAATTACGCAGAAAGCTCATAAGCTTGTGTGCTGTCACGGATTTCAAAATATAATATATTATTAATAAGTTTCTAAAAAGTTATTTAGCTATGTATATTTTTTTTTCATGTTTTAAGATCATGTTTTCACATCTAAAGATCGGCAAGTTGAATTAGGGATGATTTTCCATTTTTTATTTACTATGAACTTGTTCAAACAATTCTTTTTTTTTATTCCAATGTCTACCATGAACTGTTCAAACAAATGGATATAAAATTATTTTTTTTATATTTTGAAAAATATGTCAACATAATATGACGCGAATGCTCTTACGGTGGGTTTAGATATATAGCTTTTTCCATTTGACTTTTCGTTCCTTAGTTCCAAGCGAATCAATAGAAATTGTATTTTTTCAAAAAAA
>MKEJ01011190.1:0-13102 GCA_001753735.1 Embelia ribes
ATGTTATTTATCTTATTCTAGAATGTCACGTGTAATTATACATAGGTCTTGTTGTAAATGGTTAATGGTGTGAGTGAAATCAATACAATAAGTTATTCACAAACACTGATTGATATTCTTTTTCTTCTCATGAATTCAACTCAACGTTATAAGCAGGTGATGTACATGTGATTTAAAGGTAATTATGATATTAGTGTAGCTAAAATTTCCATGTCTGCAGATATTCTTCTACTAATTGATTTACTCGTATCCATGATACATAGTTTCGGTATTTATACCTCTATTTTCTTCTCCACTGCTCTTTAGTGCTTTCGCTCCATTTTAATGGGAGCTAACTAAAAGGTCAAGAGTTTTTATCCTGTAGGCGGCTATGCGATTGATGCTTGTGAATGTAGACGATAATGTTTATCGTGATTTCGGATTGTATCATAAAGTTTTATCTACATGACGGAGCAACCATTCGTACTAGTCTCACAGCATGTGTGGCAAATAGTTCATTGAGACTATAAATCCATATTGTAGATACGGCTGTGACACATAATTCTGTAAAAAAAAATTATCTGTAAAAAATTTTCATATATAAGTTCTCACGAATAAATTTTGAAAGTTGGTTGATATTAGTAAAAAATTGAAACCCTGACGGAATAATGTTGGAGATATTGACAAGGCCAAAGAAGATGTTTCGGGTATACTGCAAAGATGATACGAGCTCCCCTACGAGGGTAAGGTGATATTATCGTAGTGCGGATAAAATACCAATACTTAGAATCTGCAATTAACATGTCGTAGAGCAAAACTTATAATTTTTCAGTTTGGAAGTTAAAAATTTATTACAAACCAAAAAAATATAGTAGCTAGCGGCATACCCCAAGATGCTTTTAAGCTCAATACACTACAACACGATTAGCCTAAGCACATCAAATACATCAATAAAACCAAAATGCTACGGTAGAAATACACAAAAATACAAATAACCAAACCAAATGAATCTCATCCTTAATAGAGCATACTCACAACATTCAAATATGAGAAATAATACATATATTAAGGGCACATGTAGATGCCAAAAACGCTAACATAATCAAACCTTATTCATACACAAAAGCCCTGACATGAAAATGGCCATCAGTAGCATACAAGTAACTACCTAGTTTTCTCAAAAGTTAATTAGAGGTTGTCTTCGTAACGAAAGCCCGGAGGGACAAAGTTGGTGGAGTCAAAGATGAGATTGTCGACAGTAATGCCATCGTACGTTAAAGATGATTTGAGACGACCCTTAAATGGCAAGTGATTACTACATAAAAAGAGTGGAGTTTGTACCACTATATTGCAGTTGTTGAGTAAATCCGAGACTGAGTTTTGGGCACCTAAAATCGAAAATGGGGTAAAATGCCCCCGAAGCATATTTGTGAGTTCAGTTGATGTCCCAATTCTCAAGTTACCATTTTGACACTGTAAAACCAACAGAGCACCTGCGATAAAAATACCAACTTAGTCAAACAAAAAGGGGAAAAACCATAAATCCGTTATTTGAAAATCAATTTTTGGTAAATTTTCGTTAACTTAGTGAAAGGGAGGATTTGAGATACAAACATGTAAACTAGGAATATGAATTTGTATTTATGAACTAATAAAACTTGGAAGGCATATGTTACCACGAAAAACAGGAGTTAAACGGTCATCAATATTCCCATCAGCGGAGCAATAAACAATCCCTTCAATTTTCGCAACATGAACTTTCCCATTTGGGCTTCAGCTATGACAACAAATCAAAAAGAAACAAAGGCATGGAACGCCATTGCTATAATGCTATACTGTGACCGATAAGGAAAATGAGCAAGTTAAAGTAAGTAATATTGGTTGGTTTTTTATAACTCATAAACATTGATTGGGTTTAGCAAATTTATAGAGGATTTCCAGGAAGCGTGTATTTAAGCCCCATTAGTGTACTTAGTCTAGGGTGTATTATTTAATACGACAGCGGAGAAATATGTAACAACACGCTGTAATTTTCACTTAAATTGGAATTTGTATGGTTCTTATGACTACAACTATATATATAGCTTCAATCCGGATACTTCTTTTTGAGGATTTAGCATTTTCCAGCCTAATGTTAATACTTCTTTTAGCAAGTTTCCATTACCAGTCTATCTGACCACCAAAGTGTACTACTAATAATAATAATGTCATTAGGATTTTCAATAATCACTCGCCACTGGGGAAAAGTAAAATTTAAAATGCGCCCACTGGAAAAAAATAAGCGCATCTCTACATAATACATATACTAACAATATACATACACTAACAAAGAAAGAACAGGAGAAGGTGACCAACTATCCCTCTATCCATTAAAAGGCCAATTGGGTGAATGCTCTTTCTTTCCAATTCTATTGGACCTCGTAGCATGTGGTAAGATATTACATTCAAATAACTAAGGCCATTCTGGGATTACTAGTGCTTTTCAAAATCTCTTCTTAATATAAAAGAAAATTTTACTGGTTTTGGTTTAATCGCGACGTGTGACTGGATAGTTATTTGACAAGTGGTTACGTAGTTTTTTAACAAATAACTGCATGATCTTTTGACACATGTTTTTTTAAACAGTTTAATAGCTTAACATTCACACTTATTTAGTTGATGATTCATGATACCATCAAATTATCTACTTTTTTCTCTTCTTTGAAAACTATGAATAAACTCATTATTTGCTACTTTTATTTCCAAAATATATCTTTCAAATATATAAAATTGTACTTTTTAAAGTATTTTATTAAGAGCACGTTTAGTCATTTAAAATTTGTATTTGTAATTGATTTTGCAAATTAAACTTCCAACTATGGGACATGAGAAGTTATCAAACCCTTGAGTTTTCTTCCCTTACTAAATGTGTATTAAGAGTCATTATATTATTTTGGGCATTCATATAACCTAATTTAATTTCCTTTCTTTTCTTCATTCCTTGTGATCATCATGTTCTTAATATGTAAAAATTTGTCTATTCAGGCCAATTTGTTTTTCTTTTTTATGATATGTTTATTCTCTATTTTGAAATAAAATATATAATGCACTTCCGGTAATGATTTGTAAGAGATGGAGATGAAATTTAGGTATTGCTCCTTATCCCTTTTGATTTAGTACAATCTATAGTTTAATTGAAATTTTTTTTGTATTTTTGTTTACATGTATCATACAAAAATATTTTTCCTCTAAAATTTTCGTTCTAACTATTTATTAGTGATGTTATTGGTTGTATGGTGAACAAATCAATGGATTTGAATTTTTAGTCTAAATAGATTCCATGAATTAATTGTTTTCTGATATTGATTTGTGAGTTGCTACTTTTCTCAATTGTGTCTAGGTCTATTTATATGTTAATATGAATTCTAAATTTTGTCTTTAATCATGTCTCATTTATTTGGATAAAATTGTTGCTCCTTTTTGTTTCAAGTAATTGGTTTTGTTTTTTACTTAAGCTGTATTTTAATGTAATTTCTTGACTTTTTTTAGGCTACTTTTTTTTTTTTAAATTTCTCTGCTTTTTGGGGTACTCTAAAGAAAAACAATATCTCATCTATCTTTAAATTTATCACTAGAAATTAAAATTTCTAAAATTTAAATTAGTTCCACACTCTAGCTTGTTTCATTTTCTAGAAGATATAAAACACAAGTGTAGACATATCATTTCTATAAAAATGTTGGAAAAACTACATGACAGTAGTTGGCAATTTTATTTATTTTTTATTATACTTTATCTTTGGAGATATTTTAATAATTGGATGAAAAAGAACAATAAAAATAAATCATGTTTAATTATTGTTTAATAGTATCACGACGGCATAAAATCCCATTTGTTCCATTCACTTCCACTTATGAAATTACTTCGAGTCAGTACCGAATATATGGCTTGGAAACTGAAAGAAGAAAAGATAATTTATTATTAAGTACTCTATCACCCATGTTTATATCGAAAAGGGTACACAAGTATTTACAATAATTCCTATTTAAAATGTCCACTAAACAATAAAAAGTACATAAATATCACTTAAATAAGAAATATCCACCCACCCTAAATAAATGAAATAGTCATGAATATTGTCCATTGAAATACTAAAGTTTGAGCGTAGACTTTAAGCTAGTTTTTATCACGTAAGTATAAAATCTTATTATAAATTAATGATACTATTTTTTGTATTAACTACCATCGTGATTAAAAAATAAATAAACTTAGAATTGCATTGGAGGAAGCTAAGAGGCTATGCAAGCAAGTTGACATGAACTTGTTTCACATGAGCAAAGTATACACCAATGTACACTACTTTTCCGAATTTGGTCCAAATTGAAAATTGATTTATTTTGTGCAAGAAGAAGTATTAATTATTATTGAAATATTAGATACAAATTTTTGTCACCAATATACAATATCCATAGGAAAATTAGGACGTAGTATATTTTCAAGGTCCTATGTATTTTTCCATACATTATTTTTTGTTATGTTCGTTATAAAGGCATAATAATTCATTTTTATGTAATAACTTCTTTTTATTGTGCCTGTTTCCTCACATTAGTTTAATTTTTCAAAAAAAAAAAATATTTGAGTCCTATTTTTGTTGTAAATCACGATACAAAAAATGTTTAGAAATAAAATAAATAACATATTTAAATTTTGATATCTTATTTAAAAACATATGAGACGGGAATAATAATCACTTTTTCTAAATAAC
The DNA here is from genome assembly GCA_001753735.1 of Embelia ribes. Classification (NCBI taxonomy): domain Eukaryota; kingdom Viridiplantae; phylum Streptophyta; class Magnoliopsida; order Ericales; family Primulaceae; genus Embelia; species Embelia ribes. The sequence continues at coordinate 4,722 of MKEJ01011190.1, forward strand.
AATACAACCACATGTATTCTCCTACTAGTAAGTATAAAATATACTATCCGAATAATGTTTAATACCGAGGTGGTAACAAGTTTCAATCGGAGACCAACATCTGTTTAAATCATTGGGGGTTGGTTATATGTAATATTCAGAAATTAGGAAGCGTAATTTAGCAAATCTTTTTGTCCCTCTTGGTAATTTGTCACTCTCCTCAAACAACCCTGACCACAGTAAAAGAGTCCTCCTTTCCACCGCACAAGAGACGACCAACTCCCAAGGCGTAAAAGAATCTACCAGCGTGAATAGAGAATGTTTTTATACTTCATATGTCTTATAGATTGTTGCTTATAATTGTATTGGAGGCGCATAGGCTAGATCGGGCCATGCATAGTAGGGCATGGGCTACTAGGGTGGCCATTTTGGACTTAGAATAAGTTGCTTCAATTACATTTATGCACTTTGTTAGGGGCTAGACTAAATGTATAAGTACACTTATTTTTGTTTAGCCACTAGCTCGAGAATTTATCTTGTGTAGTGTTGGCACTGTGCTTTCTAGTTTTCTTTTAACAATTATATTATGTAATCTGGTTGTTAATTGCTGATGCCGAATTTTGAATGTTGTAGCTATTGTTGGACTCGTTATGTATATATATAGTGCATCTTTGTTGTGTTATGGGTTTCGATGGAACTGTGGACTAGGTATGATGCATTTATTTTCATATTCCGTTTGTTAATTATGTTTTTTGTTATTATTATTATTATTATTATCCTTCATATACTCTTATTCCCTTGTTTATGGGGCGTCGCGACTCCCCTACTTCTAATTAGTACTCCATGTTTTAATAATAGAGGTGTATGTTTTTACTCTAATGCATATAGGTACATGTTTTAACTTTAATGAAGACAAAGATGACGAAGGAGGTGAAATCTGATGGACTCAAATCCCGCCTTTCACTCAAAGAGGTGGTTAATTTGTTGGGCAACTTAAATGATGCCCGGAAGGCGGTGCTGAGAAACATGGGCTTTGGCGGGTTGTTGCACGTTAAATGTAAATCTCACGACCGGATTGCCTGTAAGTAGCTGGTGGATGTCATCGACGTGAACACTCGGCGGTTGTGTGTTCACAGGCAGGAGTTAGAGATCACCGCTGGCCATGTCCACCGGCTATTCAGATTAAGTCCGAATGGTGAGAATGTTCCCATCGTGAGGGATGAAAAGGCACGAGGGGCTGCATTGAGCGCCTCTAGTATTCTGAAAGGAAAGAACGAGAGTGTGCCGTACGGGTTTCTGTTGAAACACCATCGGACTTGTGTGATAGTGACATTGGCTTCAGGGTGAACCTTGGGCTGTACTTTCACGGAAAATTCCTGTGTCCGAGTTCTTGTGATGCAGCCAATCTGTCAATGGCTGCAACTCTTTTTCACCCTGGAGCGCATTATAATTGGGCCAAGTTTGTGCTTGATGACCTGTGGACAGCATAAGGAAGCACAAAAATGGTTCTGAACATTGCACCGGCCTGGATTTCCTTCTGTAGGTCATTTTTTTTCTTCCCTTTGTGCTGTCATATTTTGAAGTTGAAGTGCAAGTATTTGTACATGTTACCACGGTTTCCTTTTTGTTTTGTATCCAAGGTTTTCTATGTTCACTATTTTTCTCTGGTGGCCAGGAAGTGTTGCAGACCGAACTATGATGATCGCACTACCGCATAATCCAGCAATGTGCCTGAGAGTCTAGCAATTTAAGGTATTTGGGATGGTCACTTTCTCTTGTATTTTGGAGATCGAAATACGGTATTAGTGGGTCGAGAGAGTAGAGGGAAAATGAAAATTTGGGCTTGAGAGCTTCGAAAACAGAAGTTTCGAGCTTGAAAATGGAGGAGAACAAGAGATATTGCGCATTGGGCACATTTGACTTTAAATTTAAGAGCTTTTGCATTTGTTGATCATTAGTGCGTAAGACCGGTGGAAGATCAGCAATCTTGATTGGAGATAACCCGGGATGTAGTCCACCAGTTCGTCCCCTCGATCTAATTATCGTAAAAGTAATTAGATCTTAAGTTAGCACGATCAAAATAGAAGTTACAATCCAATGTAAAAGCTAAATCTTTTGGGAAGACATTCATTATTTCACATAATAAGGCCGTCAAAATTGTTATATTATCTTTTATTTTGTGGGGGTGGAAAGCGCTTGGTGAAGTCATTCTCCGTTTGGAGAATCAGATTTAAATTTTGTTAAATTTAGAATTGCAATAATTCATTTGAAGGCTGTTGTACCATTTTGTGGTGGCTCATACAAGAAGTTAAATGAGTTAGTCGTTTGTACTTTGCATACCAGATAATTCCGCCTGGAGCTGTCCATTTTGGACAAGGAGATCAAAATGGTCGAAAATTGAAAACACCGATGTTGGCATCGGCCACAGCAAAGCCACCGGAATATTCCTTCTTCTCCCAACATCCACAGCCCATGGCACGCAAACATCTGCCAAAATAATGGTTGGCGGCAACAGCAGACGATCCAAAAGTTGCTCGAACGGTTTCTCCATCCTAGTCAAAACAGCTTCGATGAAGTTGGCCATGTTGGCAGCTTGGACCCTCTCCAACAGCAAGACATTTGGGATTGTGGCGAAACAAATATTCTCCGGCTTTTGCTCAGAACCTATCAAGCCAAGCCACTCTTCCGTCACGACGAATGTAATGGTTAGGAGTTGGCACCACGAAGATAACAACTTACACAAGTTCATCATCAGATTGACGAGGCCTCTCCCGGGGAAAGGCAATGCCACCACATGGCAAGCGGCTTTCAGTTCGTGGTTGGCCGGAAACATGATCTTATTGCTGTTTAGAAGTTGTGTTTTTTGGGTTCAAATCTTAATAGAAGTGTTCGGAGCAGTGTGTAAAAATCTTATCATCAGATAATGGAGGATCCACATATATATACGGAACATTGTTTTTTTTCTTTCAGGACTGACGCATAAAGCGCGTCATTCAAATTCCATCTTGTTTCCATTTGTCCAGTTTGGTGTGAATTATTTTTTATTATATTTTGTTTTAATATAATTCAAATTTTAAAATTAAATAATTTATGACGATCTCAGTTATACATCTTAAATATTTTTTGGAAATAAAAAGTAAATATTTTTTTTCTATTCTGGATTCTATATAGAATAAGATTTGTATTAAATAATTCTAAATAAAATTTGAAGTATATTGACGCATTCTTATAAATTATTTAATTTCACTATAGTTATTAGTATATATATTTTATTTTTATTTTTTGTGAGTTACAAAACTTTGCACATCCTACCATAATAGATGTTAGAGATTAAGCTTCCACTTTGATGAACGGTTGAGATTGAAGATGTTTCTAAGGTGTGAGTTCTCTGTCTCTCTGCATAAAGGATACAATTTTGTTGTTTTGTGTATCGCATAAAATATCTAGGTGTAGAAAGTGGGTAAAAGAATTGAATTCATTTATTTAACCAGTGTTTTCTCACGCACTTATTTACATTATTCCACAAGACTAAGTTTCATGCATTTTGCTTATTTATCTATGTGCGCAATATTTGCTTCATAATTATTTATGCTTTAGTAAGCATCATGAAGATTAACATCTATTAGCTGTGTATTTTATGTTTATTAAACATAGCTAAAAATGTTCATGTTATTTGACTTAAATATACACTGATTTGCATCTTTGATTTTTAGGCTAAGTTGTATTTGTCCAACAAGCTTAAGAACTTCTTTGAACAATACTATTTGTGCTACTAGGTGTGGTAACTGGTATTACGGGTGTTAAAAATGTGGGTTTTAGTGCAAATTTTTTGTGTTGTGAGTCGTGTGACCAACTTTTGTTGCGATTCTATAGTATTATACTAAAAAAAGCCATTTTCAATTTCTCCGAGAAGACTATCAAGTACGTAAATTAGATTCAGTTAGTTGGACATCATACCGGATTTTAGGTTTTAAGAGCAAATTTATCAGATTTATTAGGTGTGGTACAAATTTCCGTTGTTTTTTTCGCGTATGTTTAGATATGAAATGATTTTTTATTATTGTTTGATGAACTTAATTAGAGAACACGGTAATCAGAGGGACTGAGACAGAGAACGAGCTCAAGCCAGAGCTGGCAACAAGTCCAAGCAACCAAAGGATGACGGACCGACTCCCGAGCAAAGAAGAGAAAGGTACGTATTCTTTGACGGACTAATAGAGAGAAAAGTATGCATTTGAATAACGGGAACGTGCTTTGTAATTAGTCTTCTGCTAAATGTTGTTTGGTTATGAATTGGAAATTTCAGATTTTGCATGGTTTGCCACTTATGTCAACTTCGACAAAATCCTTAATGAGTTCTGCAAAAACACTTGTAGAATTGAGATACTTAACGAGGGATCAGCAATTTGAATACTTTGATCATAAGTGTAAGATCGATCCAAAACCCCATATGCAGAAAAAGACCAATTTTATTTTATTTTTCATAAACTTGCGTAATTAAACCTTACAAGTGATAATAATGATCATGATTAAGGAAATACTCCAACTAGAGCTCATTTCCCGAAAATGGGTTTATTAAATTTTCATTAGTAATCGGTTTTGAACCTTAGCCTCTCAGAAACAATGATGTCGTTCATTTCAAGATATTGTGCATGAAAGAATTGAGGTTGTATTCAGTCGATCCCCCTTCTTGAATAGCCCCACGACAAATCTCTCGAATCTGTATTGCCCTCTTGGCCATCTCCTTTTTCTCTTCATTTTCCAGATCCATAAATCTCTTCACGAGCTTGCTAATATCCTCTCTCCTGACCAAAGGTTCCCCTTCCCGTTCCTCACGCTTCACTTTCCACCCAATTTTCCAATCTTCAGATACAAACTTGCTAATAATAGGCTGATCCATAGTTATCGGAAAACCAATCATCGGCACACCTGCGAAAACACTTTCCATGGTCGAATTCCACCCGAAATGGGTCCAAAATCCCCCGATAGAAGGGTGACACAACACCCTCAACTGCTCACACCAAGGTACAACCATACCTATTTCTCCCCAAACCTCCTTTTTGATGGCCAGGGTATTATCACGCGATACTAACAAGAACCTCACGCCGCCATGGCACAATCCTGCCACAATTTCATCCATTTGGGAACTTGTAATTGGGACAAAACTCCCAAGCGATACATACAGAACTGAGCCTTGCGTCTGAGAGTCTAGCCAGTTAAGGTACTCGGGATAGTTACTAGCACTTGTTTTTTGGAGATCGAAATAAGGTATCAAAGGGCCGACGGAGTAGAGGGGAAATGGGAAATTGGGTTTGAGAGCTTCAAAAACTGGAGCTTCGAGCTCGTAAACGGAGCTGAGCAAAAGATATTGCGCTTTGGACACATTGGATATGAATTTCAAGAGATTTTGTAGCAGTTGATCATTGGGGTGTATGACGGAGGGAAGATCAGCAATCCTGATTGGAGATAGTCCAGGGATGTAGTCTACCAGCTCGTCTCCTCGATCTAATCATTGCAAAAGTAAGAAGTCAAGCCAAGACGACTAAAAATATAAGTTAGTTTCACAAAAAAACAAAATCTGTTGCGGAGGCGTGCAATTTTTTTCTTAAAAATGTATCCAAAGAACCCAACTTTGTGGGACCTGGAACAAGAGATTCAATCTTGGGACCGAATTTTCATACATAATAGGTGTCTCAAAAAGCAATTTATTATTAAGTGATATATGAGAATATTTTACATAAGCCCTTTGAAAGTTTAAACATGCTACGAAATCATCAACGGGAATGAGGTCTTTGCATTATAACAAACGTAATTTTCCATCACGTCTTTATACTTATCCGATTTGATGATGGTTGTACGATTTAGCATACCTGGTAATTCTGTTGGGAAATGTCCATTTTGGACTAGGAGATCAAAATGGTAGAAAACCGAAAACACTGACGTTGGCATTGACCACAGCAAAGCCACCGGAATTTTCCTCCTTTTCCCAACATCTACAACCCATGATACGCAAGCATCGGCCAAAATCACAGTCGGTGGTACCACGAGCCGATCCAAAAGCTGCTCAAACGGCTCCTCCATTTTAGTCAAAATAGCTTCGATGAAGCCGGTCATGTTGGCAGCCCGGATCCGCTCCGAGGGCAATACATTTGGTATTGTGATGAAACGAATGTTCTCCGGCTTCTGCTCCGAGCCGATTAAGTCCAGCCACTCTTCCGTCACGATGAATGTAATGGTTACAAGGTGACATCGCGAAGATAAAAGCTTACACAAGTTCATCATCGGGTTGACGTGTCCCCGGCCGGGGTAAGGCAAGGCCACGATGTGGCAACTGGCTTTCGGTTCATCGTTGGCCAGAGACATGAACTTATTGCCGCCTAGGAAATGAGTCTGGTTATGTTTTTGTGGGTTCAGTTCTTGATAAAAACCTCAGGTGCAATGTGCAATCATATTGTTTTTAAAGAGTAATGTTGAAAAATCTTATTATTTGATATGATGACTATAGAGCACGTGCAGTCATATTGTGACTTTCTGTGATGTTCAATCCACCAAGTCAAAGTTTTGTCACCAAACGCTTTAAATTAAATATATATTTTTGTACTAAGTTTAAAATTAAAATTTTTTTATACTCAATATGTAATTTTAAAATTAATAACCCCAACTCTAGTTACTTGTCAAAACTCTGGTTGCTTGTTTTGGTGGCTTTCATGGAAAGGGAACAGAAGTGAGCGGACAAACAAATAATCTTCTGAGTGGGGCAGACGAATTAGCATGGATTATGTAACCAAAAAATATCTTATAGTAGAGATAAAAGTGGGTGAATGATTAAGAATAACTTAAAAGGCCCATTTGATTAGCGAATTTGTTTTGAGTTTATGGAGTTAGTGTTTGAGAATTTTTTGTAGCAGAGTTTTCTATACTTAAAACTTGTTTCGTGTTAGATTTTGTAAAATAAATATTTGAATGTATTTTTTGAAAATGTGTATTTTTAGTTATTTTATTAGAGAAAATAATAGTTAAATTTATATAGGAAAATGTGGATTAATTAAATAAATATTATTTTCCAATTACACAAGACTTCTGATGTGGCTTAAAAAGCCCGCAATCCACTTGTGTTGGGTGTGAGTTTGAAAATGGAAAATGGGTGAACCATCCACAAATAATTAGTCCATCAAAGTAGCATATAATTTTGAATAAAAGTTCAAATTATTTTTTAAAATTTTGAATAACTTACAAATATCAACATTACCCCTATTAAAATTTGTCTTTTTTATACCTATTGATTATATGTGAGTTAAAATTGATAATAAGTTGTATTTTGTATTAAATTAATAAATAAAAAAAAGAAAGTGCACCAAATATTTTTGGACATTCCAAAAAATGATTTGCATAACTTATTTGTGAACGGAGGGAATAGTTTTCAGAAACTAGAAATCAAAAGTTTATATCAAACAAGTTTTTGAGAACTGAAAACAGAAACTCAACTGCTAACCAAGCAGCCTGTAAGGGGAAATTTGATCAAATGACTCTAATAGTAGGAATATTTGTAAGAATAACCATCTTTTAATAATTTTGCAAAAATGACATTTTGCCGGTGTGAAATGTCTAAAATACCCTTTTTCCCTACCCTATTAACCTCCCGCCACATTTCAGTTTCCAATTTCCCCCACATTTTCTCTCTCTCTCCTGTGCCCATCTCTCTCATTGCACCCACCTCTCTCGCTGCACTCTCTCTCCGGTACACTCATTTCTCTCGTTGCTCATCTCTCTTTCACCTAGTCAAGGTTGAAACAATACATATAGGTAATTCATATCTCATTTGCCCCTCGTTATCTGTATCTAGGGTTTCACCGTATGATCAAACCTATATCTTTCTATGCAAATCAGCACACAGACAATCTATGCGTTAAGTTAGTATTAATTAAAAATGGGTAATCATTATTTGTGGTTAATTGGTTGTGATAATTATTTGTGAGCTTAAGCTTTGTTAATTTTGGCAATTTTTATTCACTATTAAGTAAGTTATAAGATTAAACTACATTGCATAAGTTATTTTTGTAATATTTCATTGTTATTCACGAGTTTTCATGAGTTTTTCACAAGTTCTTCATGAGTTCTTCAAATTCTTCACAGATTTTTCAAGTTTTTCACGGCATTTTCAATTTTTTCAAGTGTTTCATGTTCTTCATGTTTTTCAAGTTGTTCAATTTCTTCAAATTCTTTAATATCTTCATGTTATTCAAATTCTTCACGTTCGTCATGTTCTGCAAGTTCTTCAAATTTTTCAATAATATTTTTCTCATTTTTTATTTATATAATCAAAGTTATTGAAACTTTTTATTTTGCCTCTATTTTGTTTTTATGTAGTTGATGATTTAAAAAAAAAACTAATTATCCCTATG
>MKEJ01011191.1:0-10926 GCA_001753735.1 Embelia ribes
TATTTGTGTGTATGTTAGCTGTTAGAGTGTGAGTTGTTTTTTTTTATTATATAGGAAATTTTTATTTTTTTTTGGATTTGAAAATGGTTTGGAGGCAATTTACAATTTTTTTTATACAATTCGCCATTGCTAATGGCAACTTATTAAAAAAATTATATTTCGCAATTGCTAATGACAACTTATTAAAAAACTATTTTAATATTTCGCCACGGGTAGTAGTGAATTAGACTGAAAAAAAAACTACATTTCGCCATTATTACTGGCGAATTGCAAAAAAATAAATTTAATAATTTATCACTACCAATGGCGAATTATATACAAATTTTGCCAATACTAATAGTGAAACATATAATAATTTTTAGACTTTTAGGTATTAGTAATGATGAATAATTGTGGAATACCATTTTCAAAATTATTTTTACTGTTATACCACTTTTGTAAACTCGGCCCCACATGCCCTTAAAAAAAAAAAACTAAGTTTAGGGTCCAAAACGTGGCCAATCTGTTCTCTCTCTCTCTCTCTCTCTCTCTCTCTGTATAAAAAATCTCTCTCCTTTCGTCTCCAATTATCTAACCCAACAGCTCCTCTACACCTCTATAAATACCCATTTTACAAAATTCCCCATACCTAGAACATAAATCAGATCACCTTTCTTGCTCTCTCTCTCTCTCTATGCAGTTATATACAGGCGCACATATACACACACATATATATATTTAATTGAATTGAATATATAAACACACACACACACACACACACACACAAACACACACATACAATTACCGGTACATTCTGTTATATATGGCGCAGAATATACTGGTGACAGGCGGTGTGGGGTACATAGGCAGCCACACGGTGCTGCAGCTGCTCCTCGGCGGCCACAAGGCGGTGGTCGTCGACAACCTCGACAACTCCTCCGCCGTCGCCATCAACCGCGTCGAGGAACTCGCCGGCGATTTCGGACCTAACCTCAATTTCCACAAGGTGGGTAACTGTTCGATTGTGTTATGATTAATGTTGAGTTGAGAAGTATTAACGTTTTGTTTTAATAATTGTTTGATTATTGAATAATCATTTTCTATGCTGGAAATGATTAGGCTTGGCTATCTTTACTGTATTTTTGTAGAGGATAATTAGTTCGTTGATTTTAGGGGTTTAAAAAAAGAGTAATCTTTCAGAAATTCTGGGGGTTTAAAGTGCAATTCTTATTCGGATAAAAGTAATTCTTCAGCACTGTTGCTGCTAAAACTTTCTCAGGTTCATCCTTTTTTTTCCCCGGGAAATGATGATTCGGCTTTTATTGTCCAATGCAATTTTTTGTAATTTGACTAATTGGTTGATATTAGGAATTTGAAAGTGCAGATTTTATTCCCTATAAAAGAAAGTGTAATTCTTCAGCACGATGTATATCTTTTGCTGCTAAAACTTTACACAAGCTTGAATTAGTTATCTTTGTGTGAAGTGATGGTTATGTTTGTTTTTTCAACAGCAATTTTTTATTTTCTAAATCGGTTAGTTTTTTGGAGTTTAAATTGCAATTCTTATTCCCCATAAAAAAAGTGTAATTCTTCAGCTTGTTCCCCCATAAAAAAGTGTAATTCTTAAGCAAATCGTACATTGTTTACTTCTAAATGTTCCATCATGTTCGATAATTATTTTTCTGTGAAAAGATGATTAAGGTTTATTTATTTATTTATTTTTTATTTTGCTCATAAACAAATTATTTATTATTATTTATTTAATTAATTGGTTGACGTTGAGAGTTTAAAAATTGCAAATTTTTGGTTCCTATAAGAAAGTGTAATTGCTCAGCAAATTGAACACTGTTTGCTGTAAGAACTTTCCATCAGGTTTAATTAATTATTTTTCTGTGAAATGGTTGATTAGGTTTTTGTTGTCATTAGCAATATTTTATTTCATTAATTTGTTGATTTTAGGAGTTTAAAAGGCTAAAATTATGAAAGTTGAGGCTTGATTTTGTGAATTTACATGAAGTTCAATTAGCGTTGAATTTTGCTTAACTGAATAAAAGGTGTTAGAAGAATTGGCTGTTTTTGGTAGTTTATGGCGTTATTCTACAGCAAGTAATTTTGTTTTTTGCATTGAATTTCTGGGATTTTTGTTGTTTGTCGGTGTATTTGCAATACTTGAATAACAAATTCCACTTGATTTTGTCCTTCTGTTCCTGTTTGATTTTAAATTGCTCTAATTTGGTTCGTGTTCTGGTGTTTTTCTTGTCTCTATGTATTCCCAAATTGTGTTTGTTTATTGACATGTTGATTCCTGCTCTTGTGGGGTCACAGCTATAATTAAGCTGGACAAAAATAATCCTAGTCTGAAACTAAACCTGCTATCATAGTTTAGTAAGCCATGATCGAGCTTCGCAATTAAATGATGAATATAGTAACAGAAAATATGATTGAATTTGATTTTATTCCATTTGCTAAAATTTTTGTGTTAAAAATAAGTTCCAAGAGATCATATAAATGTGTAATGGTAAACTTCTTGTTAGGTAAAAAGAGATACTTTTAGTCAGCTACATTTCTGTGCCAAGTGACTCAAGTATCATAATTTGATGTTATCAAAAGGGACCTGATGATTATTAATTTACTTTTTATGTGTAGATGGACCTCCGAGACAAGCCTGCACTTGAGAGTCTCTTTTCGTCAACGAAGTAAGTACATTACACATTCTGAATATTCTATTTTTAAATCCATGACTATATTGCAGTGCACGGGAAAGATTGCCAACGACTTTGTTTGTTCTGTTCCGATGAAATAGTATCTGCCGTTTCTCCTCGATCTTCCTTTTCTTTTATCAACTAAAACCTGTTTATATCTCACTAGGATGCCACAGCAAGATGTTCTTCTCTACCTTTATTTTTTTCTAGCATTTAGCTTTTAGTGATTTTCATCTTTAATCTTCAGTTCTGGTAGTGTGCTTAGTTATAATAATATCAGGGATCTGAACCTAGAATTAATTAATGAATATGAATCCCCTCTATTTACATTTTCTGTCAATAGGAGTATATATTTATCAGTGGCTTATTTGGATGATTATTATGCTATAAAAGAAAAAACTGGTGCATTTGGAGGTGCCTTTATTTTAACTACTTTATGTTCTAATGTAGGTTTGACGCTGTTATCCATTTCGCTGGTCTGAAAGCTGTTGGTGAAAGTGTCCAAAAACCTTTGTTGTATTATGACAACAATCTGATTGGCACAATAACTCTATTGGAAGTCATGGCTGCCCATGGATGCAAAAATGTATTCTTTCTGCTTTCTCATTGTAGATTCACATGCAAAAAGTTGTTTGATTTTATCTTTTCCCCCCTAGCTTTTGTGCTGTGTTAACTAAGCACTTTAATTATCATATATGTCTCCTTTATCGATTACTTACTACCTGTCGCATGTGATACAGCCCTGCTATCCACTTGAGCACAAATTATCTTAATATTTAGGACTTTACTCTAGGTGCAGGTTATACATTTACTGGAACAGAACATCTTAAATGACACTCTAGTCCTAAACAAGAACGTATGAAGGAAAAAGAGAAACCCGTTTAGTTTTTATGAAAAAGAACAGAATAAGATTTTCGGGACTTTGTTGCTTGTTTTTCCTATGGAGTTAGTACTCATTTGACCTCACAAGAACTATATTAGCATTCAAGTCCTTGACATCCTGATTTCAGTGTGTATTTGAGTATGTTTTGTTCATCTTCGCTGAATCCATCACTGAATCAGATTAGCGGTAAAAGATGGAGAAAGGGCAAACATTGTTTCTTTTGTGTCGAAGAGCTAAATTATTTTTAGCTATTCTACAATGTTGTCTTAAACATTAGATGGTTAGAGAAATTGTTATCTGATCAAATAACTGAACAGCTATTCAAACCATTTTGATAATTGTTTTGCCTGTTCTATTATTGCTCCAGGAGTCTTGCTCTTGTACAAAACAACTCCCTTTCATGCTTCTTCTTCTTCTTCTTTGCCATTGTCATGATTCAATTTCCTTAGTTGACTTCAATGTTCGATCATTGCAGCTTGTATTTTCGTCATCAGCTACTGTATATGGTTGGCCAAAGGTGGTACCATGCACGGAGGAGTTTCCCCTAAGTGCTGTGAATCCCTATGGACGAACCAAGGTACATTTAAAACAATAATGTCATTCAGATGAATTAAGTGTGTTTATATTCTCTTAGCCCTTAAGCCATGTTTAGGACACTCTGACTTATGTTCCTTCTTGTTTTATTTTCATTTGAGCTCTTTCTTTTTACTCATTGACTAAACTTCTTTGCAAATCCATCTACTAATTTTGGCTAATCTGGTGGTTACCTGCAGCTCTTCATTGAAGACATGTGTCGTGATGTGTACCAGTCAGACTCTGAATGGAAAATCATATTGTTGCGCTATTTTAATCCTGTTGGTGCTCATCCTAGTGGATATATTGGCGAAGATCCTCGTGGAATTCCCAATAATCTTATGCCTTTTGTGCAACAAGTAGCTGTTGGAAGGCGGCCTGAACTTAATGTTTACGGAACAGATTACTCAACATCTGATGGAACCGGGGTATATATCTTTCTTGTTTTTTCACATTTATTTGATCTGAAACTTTAGCAAGGCCATAATTGAAAGATATTTTATAGCCTCTTGAGAATCCCTTATATCAAAATGGGAAAGAGCAGTGTGATAGAGCGCTGTGGGAATTCACCCCCAAAAAAGGGAGGAGAGAGAAAATATTTTCTTTCTGGATAGTTTATGCGTTAGCTTTCCTAATTGGAAAAATAGAACTCAACTTGAACCTTTTCTTTTTATGTTTTTATTGTTTGGAGAATAATTTGCTTCTGTTATAGTGTTAATATTCTATATGTATATGATTGAATCTGATAGAGATCATTTGTTATTGATAGTTACTGTGATTACAATTGTTCAGGTACGTGACTACATTCATGTCATGGATTTAGCTGATGGTCATATTGCTGCTCTGGAGAAGTTGTCAGATCCTTCCATAGGTATGGCCTTCACTTTTTATGTGAGTTCTTACTCGTGTATTTTCTTCAGAGTGTTCTTTTCTCTAACCGAGGACTTTGGACAAAAAAAGGGATTTGACCCAATTTAGTCAAATGGACCAGCTGAGATCAATGCTTAAAACCTTGCCCTGCTAGTGCTGGATTTTAAAATAAATGGCACTTTAGAAAGAAAAAATTACGACTTCTAGGAATGTACTGTCAGTATGATTTTACATATGATAAGTTATTTGTGAAATCATATTGTTTCTATACCGCCATGATTGGGAATCATCTTGGCTCTTTTCCTTTTTGGCTCAACATCAACCCTATTCAGAATGCAAAAAATACTTCTATCCAAACTTTGAATTATTTCTGATTTGTTTTTGATTTCGGTAGGTTAGAGAAGTGCATTAACATTTCGTTTGCTTTCATTCCTAGTCTTAAATTTGTGGAACTTTTAAACATCTTTGCTAGGAAAAGATAATGTCCGCCTTTGGCGATGGCAAGTTTCTGGAGATTTTCATATCTGTGGTATACTAATCACCCACATGTTTTATTTTTGGATGAGAAAATAATAAAGTAAACAATTACTTAACAACTGATATTTTTTCCAACTATTTGTTGTTATATGTCTCACTACTACTTTAACTGCAGGTTGTGAAGTATACAACCTGGGAACCGGGAAAGGAACATCAGTTCTGGAAATGGTTGCAGCATTTGAGAAAGCATCTGGAAAGGTATTATTTTAAACCTTACACTATTGTTGATCAAAGTCTCACAAAGGCTAATCTAGCAATAGTATCCTTACAAGCAATCATTACCGTGAGTATTTTCATTTTGGTAAAATCCTGGTATGGAAATGTTGCGACGCTTTAGGATATGAACGAACATTGGTGTTTGAGTGGACCCAGAAATTTAGAGGATTGTAGAGCTATTACCTATTATGCTATCGTATGTATTTCCATTTGATGTTAATTATTCTTACAGCTTCTTTATATTATCATGAATCTTATGTTCTTTTGAGCACTCAAATTTAGTGATAAAGGTCCTCCAAAGTCCCAGTCGTCGTTGAAAAGCCTAAGGTTCAGGGTTGTTTCTTCCCTATTCGTAATATGACAGGATTCGTATACGTGGACCTGTATGAACTAGAACAAATAATGTCTAATTGGCATTACTGCTCCCAGATTCCAATAAGGGGATGGCATTTGAATTTCGAAGGAAGCATGATCCTTCATTTAGATGTGTGTATTAAAGAAAATTTTGAAAACGAAAATCTTTTGATTGATGAATATTTTAGTTAGTGGGATATAGATAGATAATTAAGTAATGATACTTATTGGACGGTGGACATGAGTAAACTGAAAATAATGAGTAAGACAAACTAAAAAAGTATGAACATCACTTTTATTCCAACGTTCTTCTTCGGTGACTTGTTTTATTTTTCCCGCAACATTGTCTTCGTCCTTGCTGCCAAGAAACTCAACTTTCTTTGTCTTTCTTGTTTCAAGAAAATTCCTCTGGTGTTTGCTGCCCGTCGACCTGGTGATGCAGAAATTGTTTATGCATCAACAGAGAAAGCAGAACATGAATTGCATTGGAAGTAAGCAGTCATCCCTTGCTTGTGGTGAATGATCAAACTTTTGTTTGTTGTACTTCTTTAGGAACTAATGTTCGAATCAGGGTATAGGAGTTGCCCTTGAGGAAAAAGTGCTTAATATGATTTAAGAATAGACGAAACGTTTAAGATTTGTTTGGTTCAATGTTTTAAAATGATTCAGAAAACAACATAGGATCATTTTTTTAAGGTAACTCTTTTGTTGATAAAACTTGTTTGGTATTAGACCATGTTGAAAGGTTTTTGGTTAGTTTTCAAAAATTATAGAATCCGAAACTGGAAGCAGTGTGAAATAGGTTTCTTAGTTCAAAATTAAAGAACCACAGTAAACGGGTCCTAGATGCAGTATGCAAGTAATTTGACATGAATATTATAACTGATACAATGTAAAGACAGACAGAGAAACTAAAGCATTATTCTTCTGTTCATGGTGCGCACCTATATCTTGTACAAAAAGGGAAACTGTTTTGTATCTCTCTCGTTCTGTGCTTTTGCAGGGCTAAGTATGGCATCCAAGAGATGTGTCGAGATCAGTGGAACTGGGCTAACAAAAACCCTTATGGATATGAATCTCAAAATTCTACAACTTAAGTGAAGGCCAAGCTTGCGTCTGCTGGCTTACTTGGGAAAGGTTTTCTGTTCATCTATTTACATATAAATAATATAGGTTGAGAGTCTAGGTAAATAATAATATATCTTGAGTATATACCGAGCTTTTTGTAAATGGCTGGTAATGGTGCTGGTTAGGACCGAAATATAGAGTGAATTGAGTTTGCCCCCACTGGCACTCTCATGGTTGAATTGAGTTTGCCCCCACTGGCACTCTCATGGTGGATAAACAAAGTGTTCATTAGGTCTCATTTTGTATAGGGACTCTTTGCTTTTTTTCTAACGTTTCACCACCTGTACTGGATTTGCCATTGGGATATGGTTTCTTGCTTATAAATAGTTCAAAATTTGACGTAGTATCCCATGCAAGTGTTCTGCTTTTCCCCTTAGTGTCCATGTGCAAGTTCTTCGTCTCTACCAAGCACTTTTGAACTTGCGAGCTTTTCATTAAGAGCTTTGCTCCATTCTTAATTGTTCTAGCGTGGGATTATACTACTCTGAACAATAGAACTTGGTCCCGTACCCAAAAATCTAGGATCCGTCCCTGTTTTGAGATAAGATAATTATATAGGAATGTGAATAAGACTCGATTTATTGGTTCACACAGGTCATTGGTGCTAGTAATACTTTGGTACTTGTTTTCTCAAGCATCGGAGAACTGTTTATTTATCTCCCTTTGTGTGCACTAATGATGAGGTGTGCTTAAAAAAATCTGAAGTTGATGCTTCAGAAAACAGCAATATGTGGTTTGGGGTTGAAATTTAGTTCTGTTTTATTTCCTGTTAGAAAAATCCTGTAACAGATGAGCAAAACATCACCAGCAGTCTAAATTTTATGCCTACAATGCATGTGAGTAAACAGGTACAGAGAGAGTTTTGTTCCCAATGGTGCTATTATTAATCCTCCTATGCCTCTCTCTGTATCTTCTTTTTAGTTTTTTTCTACCCCTATATTTTAAAAATATAATATAACTTAAATAAATATAAAATTGGCATAAGCAGTACACAAAAAGCTCATAAGAATATTAGTTACATTATAAATTTAAATTATATTTCATATGTAAAAGTTTTGCGAAATTATGACACTTGTAATCTAATTCATTATTGGTTATAATTTTCAAATACCTTTCAATAAAATGAACGACACAAGTAATGCATAAAACTTATAAAATAATTAGTTATATGGCAACCTTGAAATATATTACGTGTGTAAATGTTAGCAAAATAAATAATAGTTATAAGTGCAATTTAACTATATGTTGACCAAATATATGTTTGTATAAAGATTTTAATGTCAAAATCAAATTATTAAAGATTGATTTAAATTTGCAGATGGAGAGAGAAAGAAATAAAAGGGCCTTCCTTGGAGAGAGAGAGAGAGTATTCAAGAAATGGTGAAAATTTCTACAGGACTTGTATTATATAGAAATGCAATATATTAAATCGGGGTCGTAACCTTTTGAAATAAGGTGATAATATATTGAGAAAAGTAATAATATATATTGATAAAAACTAAGATGATAACATATTAAATAAGTGTTACAATATTTTAAATAAAGTTGACAATATTTATTATGGAGGCTATTACTCCTATGCATTACAAGTCCTCAATAGAAGTTGGCATCAAAATACTTGATAAGAAACAACTACAGTGAGTAGAGATAAGTGATGCTTGTATCAAGGTTGTGTAACGGTTCAGGTTAAATCTGAACCGAAATTTCAAAATTTTAAAAATCAAATCAAATTTTTTTTTTTTTACTGAACTCGAAATTTTCATAAAATCGAAAATTTCAAAACCAATTCACAAAACCAATTCAAATATTCACAAAATCACTTTAAATGCTTATAAACCACAATAAAAACAATAATTACAATTTAGAAATTAAAATCCCAATTGATCAAAATAGTTCCAATTAATTTTGAAAAATAATTACTGCAAAATATTAATCAAATATATTATATGTATATATATAGATTCAATCAACAACAATGTTATATATGTAATAGTCATATATGTATATTTTTTATTTTTTATTTAATATTTCGGATTTTGGATTTTTTTGGATTTTCAAAAAATAGACCAGTAACCGAACTCGAAATTTCAGAAAATCCAAAATTTTTTAAAATTAAAACCCAAACCCAAACTTTGAGAAAAAATTAGAACCGAATGTGTATCGGTTTGGTTCAGATTATCCGAACGGATGCACACCCCTCCTATGCCCATTAGCTATCAATGCACTATTATCACAAATTTCAGAAGCAGTAAAATTAACGTTACTCTTATTTTCATTATTACGAATCATAGAGTAAACTTTTCCCAATTTAGGCATCAGTACCATCGCTAAAATAGAACTACACAAGTATTGGATAAGAATCATCTAAACCAACCGGAAATTTGAATACCTTTCTTGCAAAATTCTTAGCCCTTGTTTGGTTAGTGTATCAATTTCAGTTTTCTGTTTTCAAAAGCTGAAAACTCATTTGTTTGTTAACTTTTCAGTTTCAACTTTTAAAAACTGAGTTTTCTTAGAAGAGTAATTCTGAAAACTTATTATTTTAGCTTTTCAATTTTTGTCAAACTTAAGTTGAAAAGTAAAGATGTACCGTATTTTTTTATAATGAATATACTTCAACTTTCTATTCTTGGTTTATATTTGTAACTTAATTTTTCAATCTTAAATTCAATTTTTTTTTTAAATTATAATAAATAATAACTTTAATTTATTTTTATATTCAAAATTAAAAAATTTCACTCATGTATTATATATTAATAATCGTCTTCCATTCTTTAATTTTACTATCTTGAATCCAATTAGAAAATATTTTGTAAAAATTATAGTATATGGTAATGGTGATTATTTTATATTCAAAATTCAAAAAATTTCACTTATTTTTTAAAGTAATTATCTTGTGCTCTTATCGATTTATTTTTAATTTAAAATGTTATAAAAGTTCCTAAATTTTTTAGTTATTTTTGGTATTAAAGCATAGACTATTTTACTAAACAAATGTTATATTAAGTATGATTATTTACTCAAATAATCTTAGTGAGTGAAACTAGAAAATGAATAATTGGCTGAGAAATATTGTAAAAAATCGTCAATATTTTTAGGCTTAAAGTTTTTATTTTTTTGTGCAATTTTTATAGTTTGAAAATTATTTTTATAGAAGTTACTGCCAAATAAGTTTTCGTATACAGAAAACTGAGTTATGAAAAAATCTCAAACACTAATTTTTAAAAACTGAAAAACTGAAATGCTAACCAACCGAGGCCTTATCAATTAAAATTTTCGAGGCCTTACAAGTGCACCGGCAACGAAAGCAAACTTCAATAAGATCGATGATCTATAATTCTTCCCAAGATGCCATTAATATTGTGCAACTGTCATAGAACTTTGTCAGATTTCTCTAATCTCTCGTTCAATTCTGTAAATCTCAACCGTATTGTCTTGCATAAATCTATCACGCAACTCATTCTAACTGCAGAGTTGCAATATGTAAGACTGGGAGCCAGGGGTATTGTAACGTCCCATAAATTGTAGGTAAATTTTTCGCATTTTATAGTATTATGTAATACATTGTAATATTATTATTGCACGTATGGCGAGGCCATAGTAGGTGCAATGAGTATTAGTAAGATTGTGTGTTAAACGTGAGTATTTGAAGTTGTTAGTATTAGTGAGTTATTGTGGATATCA
>MKEJ01011192.1:0-10308 GCA_001753735.1 Embelia ribes
ATACTATTACAGGTAAATTCTGTTATATATGGCGCAAAATATACTGGTGACAGGTGGCGTGGGTTACATAGGTAGCCATACGGTGCTGCAACTGCTCCTCGGTGGCCACAAGGTGGTGGTCGTCGACAACCTCGACAACTCCTCCGCCGTCGCCATCAACCGCGTCGAGGAACTCGCCGGCGATTTCGGACCTAACCTCAATTTCCACAAGGTGGGTAACTGTTCGATTGTGTTATGATTAATGTTGAGTTGAGAAGTATTAACGTTTTGTTTTAATAATTGTTTGATTATTGAATAATCATTTTCTATGCTGGAAATGATTAGGCTTGGCTATCTTTACTGTATTTTTGTAGAGGATAATTAGTTCGTTGATTTTAGGGGTTTAAAAAAAGAGTAATCTTTCAGAAATTCTGGGGGTTTAAAGTGCAATTCTTATTCGGATAAAAGTAATTCTTCAGCACTGTTGCTGCTAAAACTTTCTCAGGTTCATCCTTTTTTTTCCCCGGGAAATGATGATTCGGCTTTTATTGTCCAATGCAATTTTTTGTAATTTGACTAATTGGTTGATATTAGGAATTTGAAAGTGCAGATTTTATTCCCTATAAAAGAAAGTGTAATTCTTCAGCACGATGTATATCTTTTGCTGCTAAAACTTTACACAAGCTTGAATTAGTTATCTTTGTGTGAAGTGATGGTTATGTTTGTTTTTTCAACAGCAATTTTTTATTTTCTAAATCGGTTAGTTTTTTGGAGTTTAAATTGCAATTCTTATTCCCCATAAAAAAAGTGTAATTCTTCAGCTTGTTCCCCCATAAAAAAGTGTAATTCTTAAGCAAATCGTACATTGTTTACTTCTAAATGTTCCATCATGTTCGATAATTATTTTTCTGTGAAAAGATGATTAAGGTTTATTTATTTATTTATTTTTTATTTTGCTCATAAACAAATTATTTATTATTATTTATTTAATTAATTGGTTGACGTTGAGAGTTTAAAAATTGCAAATTTTTGGTTCCTATAAGAAAGTGTAATTGCTCAGCAAATTGAACACTGTTTGCTGTAAGAACTTTCCATCAGGTTTAATTAATTATTTTTCTGTGAAATGGTTGATTAGGTTTTTGTTGTCATTAGCAATATTTTATTTCATTAATTTGTTGATTTTAGGAGTTTAAAAGGCTAAAATTATGAAAGTTGAGGCTTGATTTTGTGAATTTACATGAAGTTCAATTAGCGTTGAATTTTGCTTAACTGAATAAAAGGTGTTAGAAGAATTGGCTGTTTTTGGTAGTTTATGGCGTTATTCTACAGCAAGTAATTTTGTTTTTTGCATTGAATTTCTGGGATTTTTGTTGTTTGTCGGTGTATTTGCAATACTTGAATAACAAATTCCACTTGATTTTGTCCTTCTGTTCCTGTTTGATTTTAAATTGCTCTAATTTGGTTCGTGTTCTGGTGTTTTTCTTGTCTCTATGTATTCCCAAATTGTGTTTGTTTATTGACATGTTGATTCCTGCTCTTGTGGGGTCACAGCTATAATTAAGCTGGACAAAAATAATCCTAGTCTGAAACTAAACCTGCTATCATAGTTTAGTAAGCCATGATCGAGCTTCGCAATTAAATGATGAATATAGTAACAGAAAATATGATTGAATTTGATTTTATTCCATTTGCTAAAATTTTTGTGTTAAAAATAAGTTCCAAGAGATCATATAAATGTGTAATGGTAAACTTCTTGTTAGGTAAAAAGAGATACTTTTAGTCAGCTACATTTCTGTGCCAAGTGACTCAAGTATCATAATTTGATGTTATCAAAAGGGACCTGATGATTATTAATTTACTTTTTATGTGTAGATGGACCTCCGAGACAAGCCTGCACTTGAGAGTCTCTTTTCGTCAACGAAGTAAGTACATTACACATTCTGAATATTCTATTTTTAAATCCATGACTATATTGCAGTGCACGGGAAAGATTGCCAACGACTTTGTTTGTTCTGTTCCGATGAAATAGTATCTGCCGTTTCTCCTCGATCTTCCTTTTCTTTTATCAACTAAAACCTGTTTATATCTCACTAGGATGCCACAGCAAGATGTTCTTCTCTACCTTTATTTTTTTCTAGCATTTAGCTTTTAGTGATTTTCATCTTTAATCTTCAGTTCTGGTAGTGTGCTTAGTTATAATAATATCAGGGATCTGAACCTAGAATTAATTAATGAATATGAATCCCCTCTATTTACATTTTCTGTCAATAGGAGTATATATTTATCAGTGGCTTATTTGGATGATTATTATGCTATAAAAGAAAAAACTGGTGCATTTGGAGGTGCCTTTATTTTAACTACTTTATGTTCTAATGTAGGTTTGACGCTGTTATCCATTTCGCTGGTCTGAAAGCTGTTGGTGAAAGTGTCCAAATACCTTTAATGTACTTTGACAACAACCTGATTGGCACAATAACTCTGTTGGAAGTCATGGCTGCCCATGGATGCAAGAAGGTATCCCTTCTGTTTTTTCATTTTAGATCCACATACAAAAAGTTCAATTTTTCCGCTTTTGTAAACTTTTGTGCTGTGTTGGAAGATTACTTTAATGGTCATATACGTGCACCATATTCGTATCTTCTCATGTGCGTTTAATAAGTATCTAGTTTTCCCACTTGTCTATTACTTTATAGCTGTCGCATATGATACTTCTCTGCCCTTCACACATAGATTAGCTTGTTATTTTGGGGCAAGTTGTTTATTTGTTGGAACAGAACACAGGGAACAAACAGTTTTGTGTTAAACAATAAACAGACAAAAGAAAAAAAGAGAAACGCCTTTATTTTTATCTATGAAAAAGAACATAACAAGAGTTTCGGGACTTGTGTAGCAGGCTTTTCACGCAGAGCTTGCACTTATTTGACCTTACAAGAACTGTTTTAGTACTCCTTGGCATCCTAATTTGAGTAAGTAGTTGAACACTTGAACAGGGTCTTGTACAAGTTCGCCCCCTTAAGGCGCTCGTTTTTTTAATGTAATTACTTGTCCAAAAAAAAAAAAAATGTGGTTGAACACTTGAACTTGGTTTGTTCATCTTTTTCTGAAATCATGCTTAAATCAGATACTGGTAAAACATGGAGTGATGAATATCGTTTCCTTTGTGTTCAAGAACTGAACTTTTCTCTGTTCCCCAATGTCATTTGACCTTTCAATCATAAGATGATTAAAGATATTGGTATCTGACTTAATCAACTAAATCGACGGTACTGACCAAATCTAAACCATTTAATTTGTTTGTTTTATGCTCCAAGAGTCCCAGTCCTTTGCACAACAATTTGCTTTCCTACTTTTTCTTTTTTCCGATTTCTTTATGTACTTTCTTTAGCTGACTTCATAATCGGATTATTTCAGCTTGTATTTTCATCGTCAGCTACTGTTTATGGTTGGCCAAAGGTGGTGCCATGCACAGAGGACTTTCCCCTCAGTGCTGCAAATCCCTATGGGCGGACCAAGGTACATTTGAGCCATCATTGTCATATAAAATAAATGCTTTTGTATTCCCTTACCACTAAGCCTTAGGCCATGTTTAGGCGAAAGATTCTGGCTTATCTTTTATGTGCTTTACTTTATCACTACATGCTGTGTACGGTTTCATTTTTATTCATTTATCTCTCTCTCTAATTTTTGCTAAATATCTTTGCAAGTCCATCTACTAATTTTGGTCAATTGCATGGTTACAGCTCGTCATTGAAGATATATGCCGGGATGTCCATAGCTCGGATTCTGAATGGAATATCATATTGCTTCGCTATTTCAACCCTGTTGGTGCTCATCCTAGTGGGCATATTGGCGAAGATCCTCGAGGAATTCCGAATAATCTTATGCCTTTTGTGCAACAAGTAGCTGTTGGAAGGCGGCCTGAACTTAATGTTTACGGAACAGATTACTCAACATCTGATGGAACCGGGGTATATATCTTTCTTGTTTTTTCACATTTATTTGATCTGAAACTTTAGCAAGGCCATAATTGAAAGATATTTTATAGCCTCTTGAGAATCCCTTATATCAAAATGGGAAAGAGCAGTGTGATAGAGCGCTGTGGGAATTCACCCCCAAAAAAGGGAGGAGAGAGAAAATATTTTCTTTCTGGATAGTTTATGCGTTAGCTTTCCTAATTGGAAAAATAGAACTCAACTTGAACCTTTTCTTTTTATGTTTTTATTGTTTGGAGAATAATTTGCTTCTGTTATAGTGTTAATATTCTATATGTATATGATTGAATCTGATAGAGATCATTTGTTATTGATAGTTACTGTGATTACAATTGTTCAGGTACGTGACTACATTCATGTCATGGATTTAGCTGATGGTCATATTGCTGCTCTGGAGAAGTTGTCAGATCCTTCCATAGGTATGGCCTTCACTTTTTATGTGAGTTCTTACTCGTGTATTTTCTTCAGAGTGTTCTTTTCTCTAACCGAGGACTTTGGACAAAAAAAGGGATTTGACCCAATTTAGTCAAATGGACCAGCTGAGATCAATGCTTAAAACCTTGCCCTGCTAGTGCTGGATTTTAAAATAAATGGCACTTTAGAAAGAAAAAATTACGACTTCTAGGAATGTACTGTCAGTATGATTTTACATATGATAAGTTATTTGTGAAATCATATTGTTTCTATACCGCCATGATTGGGAATCATCTTGGCTCTTTTCCTTTTTGGCTCAACATCAACCCTATTCAGAATGCAAAAAATACTTCTATCCAAACTTTGAATTATTTCTGATTTGTTTTTGATTTCGGTAGGTTAGAGAAGTGCATTAACATTTCGTTTGCTTTCATTCCTAGTCTTAAATTTGTGGAACTTTTAAACATCTTTGCTAGGAAAAGATAATGTCCGCCTTTGGCGATGGCAAGTTTCTGGAGATTTTCATATCTGTGGTATACTAATCACCCACATGTTTTATTTTTGGATGAGAAAATAATAAAGTAAACAATTACTTAACAACTGATATTTTTTCCAACTATTTGTTGTTATATGTCTCACTACTACTTTAACTGCAGGTTGTGAAGTATACAACCTGGGAACCGGGAAAGGAACATCAGTTCTGGAAATGGTTGCAGCATTTGAGAAAGCATCTGGAAAGGTATTATTTTAAACCTTACACTATTGTTGATCAAAGTCTCACAAAGGCTAATCTAGCAATAGTATCCTTACAAGCAATCATTACCGTGAGTATTTTCATTTTGGTAAAATCCTGGTATGGAAATGTTGCGACGCTTTAGGATATGAACGAACATTGGTGTTTGAGTGGACCCAGAAATTTAGAGGATTGTAGAGCTATTACCTATTATGCTATCGTATGTATTTCCATTTGATGTTAATTATTCTTACAGCTTCTTTATATTATCATGAATCTTATGTTCTTTTGAGCACTCAAATTTAGTGATAAAGGTCCTCCAAAGTCCCAGTCGTCGTTGAAAAGCCTAAGGTTCAGGGTTGTTTCTTCCCTATTCGTAATATGACAGGATTCGTATACGTGGACCTGTATGAACTAGAACAAATAATGTCTAATTGGCATTACTGCTCCCAGATTCCAATAAGGGGATGGCATTTGAATTTCGAAGGAAGCATGATCCTTCATTTAGATGTGTGTATTAAAGAAAATTTTGAAAACGAAAATCTTTTGATTGATGAATATTTTAGTTAGTGGGATATAGATAGATAATTAAGTAATGATACTTATTGGACGGTGGACATGAGTAAACTGAAAATAATGAGTAAGACAAACTAAAAAAGTATGAACATCACTTTTATTCCAACGTTCTTCTTCGGTGACTTGTTTTATTTTTCCCGCAACATTGTCTTCGTCCTTGCTGCCAAGAAACTCAACTTTCTTTGTCTTTCTTGTTTCAAGAAAATTCCTCTGGTGTTTGCTGCCCGTCGACCTGGTGATGCAGAAATTGTTTATGCATCAACAGAGAAAGCAGAACATGAATTGCATTGGAAGTAAGCAGTCATCCCTTGCTTGTGGTGAATGATCAAACTTTTGTTTGTTGTACTTCTTTAGGAACTAATGTTCGAATCAGGGTATAGGAGTTGCCCTTGAGGAAAAAGTGCTTAATATGATTTAAGAATAGACGAAACGTTTAAGATTTGTTTGGTTCAATGTTTTAAAATGATTCAGAAAACAACATAGGATCATTTTTTTAAGGTAACTCTTTTGTTGATAAAACTTGTTTGGTATTAGACCATGTTGAAAGGTTTTTGGTTAGTTTTCAAAAATTATAGAATCCGAAACTGGAAGCAGTGTGAAATAGGTTTCTTAGTTCAAAATTAAAGAACCACAGTAAACGGGTCCTAGATGCAGTATGCAAGTAATTTGACATGAATATTATAACTGATACAATGTAAAGACAGACAGAGAAACTAAAGCATTATTCTTCTGTTCATGGTGCGCACCTATATCTTGTACAAAAAGGGAAACTGTTTTGTATCTCTCTCGTTCTGTGCTTTTGCAGGGCTAAGTATGGCATCCAAGAGATGTGTCGAGATCAGTGGAACTGGGCTAACAAAAACCCTTATGGATATGAATCTCAAAATTCTACAACTTAAGTGAAGGCCAAGCTTGCGTCTGCTGGCTTACTTGGGAAAGGTTTTCTGTTCATCTATTTACATATAAATAATATAGGTTGAGAGTCTAGGTAAATAATAATATATCTTGAGTATATACCGAGCTTTTTGTAAATGGCTGGTAATGGTGCTGGTTAGGACCGAAATATAGATTGAATTGAGTTTGCCCCCACTGGCACTCTCATGGTTGAATTGAGTTTGCCCCCACTGGCACTCTCATGGTGGATAAACAAAGTGTTCATTAGGTCTCATTTTGTATAGGGACTCTTTGCTTTTTTTCTAACGTTTCACCACCTGTACTGGATTTGCCATTGGGATATGGTTTCTTGCTTATAAATAGTTCAAAATTTGACGTAGTATCCCATGCAAGTGTTCTGCTTTTCCCCTTAGTGTCCATGTGCAAGTTCTTCGTCTCTACCAAGCACTTTTGAACTTGCGAGCTTTTCATTAAGAGCTTTGCTCCATTCTTAATTGTTCTAGCGTGGGATTATACTACTCTGAACAATAGAACTTGGTCCCGTACCCAAAAATCTAGGATCCGTCCCTGTTTTGAGATAAGATAATTATATAGGAATGTGAATAAGACTCGATTTATTGGTTCACACAGGTCATTGGTGCTAGTAATACTTTGGTACTTGTTTTCTCAAGCATCGGAGAACTGTTTATTTATCTCCCTTTGTGTGCACTAATGATGAGGTGTGCTTAAAAAAATCTGAAGTTGATGCTTCAGAAAACAGCAATATGTGGTTTGGGGTTGAAATTTAGTTCTGTTTTATTTCCTGTTAGAAAAATCCTGTAACAGATGAGCAAAACATCACCAGCAGTCTAAATTTTATGCCTACAATGCATGTGAGTAAACAGGTACAGAGAGAGTTTTGTTCCCAATGGTGCTATTATTAATCCTCCTATGCCTCTCTCTGTATCTTCTTTTTAGTTTTTTTCTACTATTATATTTTAAAAATATAATATAACTTAAATAAATATAAAATTGGCATAAGCAGTACACAAAAAGCTCATAAGAATATTAGTTACATTATAAATTTAAATTATATTTCATATGTAAAAGTTTTGCGAAATTATGACACTTGTAATCTAATTCATTATTGGTTATAATTTTCAAATACCTTTCAAGATCCTTGTATGTCAAATTTAAATTTATAAATTATAAAATAATTAGTTATATGGCAACCTTGAAATATATTACGTGTGTAAATGTTAGCAAAATAAATAATAGTTATAAGTGCAATTTAACTATATGTTGACCAAATATATGTTTGTATAAAGATTTTAATGTCAAAATCAAATTATTAAAGATTGATTTAAATTTGCAGATGGAGAGAGAAAGAAATAAAAGGGCCTTCCTTGGAGAGAGAGAGAGAGTATTCAAGAGGGTGAAAACTTCTATACAGGACTTGTATTATATAGAAATGCAATATATTAAATCGGGGTCGTAACCTTTTGAAATAAGGTGATAATATATTGAGAAAAGTAATAATATATATTGATAAAAAGTGAGATGATAACATATTAAATAAGTGTTACAATATTTTAAATAAAGTTGACAATATTTATTATGGAGGCTATTACTCCTATGCATTACAAGTCCTCAATAGAAGTTGGCATCAAAATACTTGATAAGAAACAACTACAGTGAGTAGAGATAAGTGATGCTTGTATCAAGGTTGTGTAACGGTTCAGGTTAAATCTGAACCGAAATTTCAAAATTTTAAAAATCAAATCAAATTTTTTTTTTTTTACTGAACTCGAAATTTTCATAAAATCGAAAATTTCAAAACCAATTCACAAAACCAATTCAAATATTCACAAAATCACTTTAAATGCTTATAAACCACAATAAAAACAATAATTACAATTTAGAAATTAAAATCCCAATTGATCAAAATAGTTCCAATTAATTTTGAAAAATAATTACTGCAAAATATTAATCAAATATATTATATGTATATATATAGATTCAATCAACAACAATGTTATATATGTAATAGTCATATATGTATATTTTTTATTTTTTATTTAATATTTCGGATTTTGGATTTTTTTGGATTTTCAAAAAATAGACCAGTAACCGAACTCGAAATTTCAGAAAATCCAAAATTTTTTAAAATTAAAACCCAAACCCAAACTTTGAGAAAAAATTAGAACCGAATGTGTATCGGTTTGGTTCAGATTATCCGAACGGATGCACACCCCTCCTATGCCCATTAGCTATCAATGCACTATTATCACAAATTTCAGAAGCAGTAAAATTAACGTTACTCTTATTTTCATTATTACGAATCATAGAGTAAACTTTTCCCAATTTAGGCATCAGTACCATCGCTAAAATAGAACTACACAAGTATTGGATAAGAATCATCTAAACCAACCGGAAATTTGAATACCTTTCTTGCAAAATTCTTAGCCCTTGTTTGGTTAGTGTATCAATTTCAGTTTTCTGTTTTCAAAAGCTGAAAACTCATTTGTTTGTTAACTTTTCAGTTTCAACTTTTAAAAACTGAGTTTTCTTAGAAGAGTAATTCTGAAAACTTATTATTTTAGCTTTTCAATTTTTGTCAAACTTAAGTTGAAAAGTAAAGATGTACCGTATTTTTTTATAATGAATATACTTCAACTTTCTATTCTTGGTTTATATTTGTAACTTAATTTTTCAATCTTAAATTCAATTTTTTTTTTAAATTATAATAAATAATAACTTTAATTTATTTTTATATTCAAAATTAAAAAATTTCACTCATGTATTATATATTAATAATCGTCTTCCATTCTTTAATTTTACTATCTTGAATCCAATTAGAAAATATTTTGTAAAAATTATAGTATATGGTAATGGTGATTATTTTATATTCAAAATTCAAAAAATTTCACTTATTTTTTAAAGTAATTATCTTGTGCTCTTATCGATTTATTTTTAATTTAAAATGTTATAAAAGTTCCTAAATTTTTTAGTTATTTTTGGTATTAAAGCATAGACTATTTTACTAAACAAATGTTATATTAAGTATGATTATTTACTCAAATAATCTTAGTGAGTGAAACTAGAAAATGAATAATTGGCTGAGAAATATTGTAAAAAATCGTCAATATTTTTAGGCTTAAAGTTTTTATTTTTTTGTGCAATTTTTATAGTTTGAAAATTATTTTTATAGAAGTTACTGCCAAATAAGTTTTCGTATACAGAAAACTGAGTTATGAAAAAATCTCAAACACTAATTTTTAAAAACTGAAAAACTGAAATGCTAACCAACCGAGGCCTTATCAATTAAAATTTTCGAGGCCTTACAAGTGCACCGGCAACGAAAGCAAACTTCAATAAGATCGATGATCTATAATTCTTCCCAAGATGCCATTAATATTGTGCAACTGTCATAGAACTTTGTCAGATTTCTCTAATCTCTCGTTCAATTCTGTAAATCTCAACCGTATTGTCTTGCATAAATCTATCACGCAACTCATTCTAACTGCAGAGTTGCAATATGTAAGACTGGGAGCCAGGGGTATTGTAACGTCCCATAAATTGTAGGTAAATTTTTCGCATTTTATAGTATTATGTAATACATTGTAATATTATTATTGCACGTATGGCGAGGCCATAGTAGGTGCAATGAGTATTAGTAAGATTGTGTGTTAAACGTGAGTATTTGAAGTTGTTAGTATTAGTGAGTTATTGTGGATATCA
>MKEJ01011195.1:0-15962 GCA_001753735.1 Embelia ribes
GTCCTCAATTTATAATATTTTATCCAGAAATCACAGTAATTAAAGAAAAAAAATTCTTATACCAAGAAGACTTCCTTGATAGTGATTCAGAAAATTACCCAGCTGGTCATAATTACTTATCAAAAACTATACCTCTTAAGGGGTCTTGAAAATACATTTAACTGAACCCCTCGCATATATGTCTCAATAGTTAAATCAGTTTCAAATTAGATACAAGGGTTCTGATTTAAACCAGTTCTTTATTTTGGAACCGTTTGATCCAACCCTGTAATTCAATCCAAAGTCCTTTCAAAATGTTTAACCGCGGTTGCTTATCGGTTCTACACAACTAGATCCAGCCAAAACACGAACCTAACTCAACCATTTGAACACCTTGATACCCTAATCATGCAAAATTTCGTAGTTGCTCAAGCTAGACGTATCGAATTTCTTCACTCGGGAAAGTCATTTTTGTCGGTTAAACAATTAGCTAGCCCGTAATCCAACCAGTTGTGGGGAGAGGTAAGAATGGGAATATCAAGATTTTATTTTGCGCGTACCATTGGCATGCGAGGACCAATTAAAATGATGTAAAATGAAGCACCGGATTCGATCCAACAAGAGGAGTAACATAGACCAGTTTTTGCACCCTGAAAAGCAATTCAAGACGCAGCAATTACTCCAAGAAATAAATCCCGGCGACATGTCAGCAAAGATCTTAGAATATGTGAAACAATGTCAGAATTATTACCTGAAAAAATCTTGGTATGTCGCCCCACGAAATGGTGACAACTTGCAGTTTCAAACGACAAAACAGCCGATGACAAGGTCATAACAACAGATATCATGGGTTTTGAGAGAAATAGTTTCCATTATTCGCTCTTGCATTTGTTTTATCAATAACGAGACACGAATAGCAACTGGTAAACATACCTGTTCTACCATCAATTCCTAATATATCGTGGTTGTCCTTTGTTCACGGCACTTTCTCACATTAAAATTCCTGAAATTCTTTTCCAACACCTGTGTTGATGATGACATGAAGTAAAATACGTCAACGACAGATGGCGAGTAATGAGAAACCGGAAATGCACAATCAGTTTTAAGGAAATTAACATGGTAAAAGTTAAATTTTCTGTTTTAGCACCAAAAGCTTCAAATTCACCCCTCATACATACCATCACATAAACCACTTCAAATTATCAATGGCTTAATGATACAGAGGAAAAGAAAGAAGCAAAACACTAATCACTTCAAATTTTTTTTTTTCTCACAATTTATATTACAAATTTTTTAACCGGTGAATTTCACAACGTGAAGTAAGGAAAAGAGCATTTTACTACGAAAGCAGAAAACAGACTATACAGTTTATTAAACAAGCATGAAATAAGCTCCTTTAAACTAGAACAAATCCAGGTCATCAACTATTTTAATAAAATTCAGAGGACAGAGACGAGAGACTGCACATTATTTAACCCGAAACAGCCAAGTTCTGCTTAACTTTAGAGGAGCTCACCCGAGACGGCTAATATTAAAAGTAAAGGAGAAAAGAGCTTCATGCCAAATGCTATCTGAATATTTTCTCTTTTTAGCATTGCATAAAAAGACATTCTCTCAAAACAGTAGCGTGGGTCGAAGAAATTGCATAAGTTGGGAGCTGTTTGTTTACATTTGTATACCTCTCCAGTTTCTAATGAAGTCACTGTCACTCGTTTAAGAATAAAAAATTCACGTACGAACAAAAAGATTATACCAAAATCACGTACTGTAAAGGAAATAATAATGATTGTAAAAGGTATGAGAACGGTAGTAATTCTGCTGATCATATCATATTTCCACAATAATTGTATAACAGTCATAATAGCTCTTCATACGGATACTTACTGTTACGACGTTTTCCACTTCAAATTAGCCAGTTACATCATTGTGCCTACATTTTCTGTTCAAAATCACGCGAGTTTTCGTGTTGCTTACATATATATAAGCAGACAAAAACAATCAACTGAGGCACCTGATACCTTGAAGCCAGCAAATCTTCGCAGAAGAAACAAAGCGACCGCACGTTTTGACTACCTATCTTGAATACAGTGGTTGCGATATTCTTCAAATGTCTCCTTTTCTTTCTGAATCTTTCTCAAGTTTCATCAATAACATTGCCCGAATCAGCCCTTTACCTCGTCCGATTTCGTAATACTCTTTTGCAACCATCTAGACTTCTCTTACCATGGAACCAATCCACTCCTTACTGCGAATGGAAAGGAGTTTCTTGCGATCCGAACTGAAATTTTCGTAACAAATCATTAAACTTTTCTGGTTTTGAATTGCGGGAGATATAAATGATTCCGTTTCCGGTCTTTGGCATCTTCCGTACTTACTCTACCTTGATCTAAGCGGGAACAATTTCACTGGTACCATCTCACCAATATTCGGCAACTGTTCCCAACTTGAAGTCATTTTCCCAAACGACAACGGAATCATGGGACCGATTCCTCCGATATTTTCCGATCCAAGCAGCTTTTAGAACATGTTCTAATTTCTTTTCGGGCACACTTCCACCAGAGATAGGCCTCTGCACCAATCTTCAGTCTCTTCAGCTGTTTAACAATTCCTTGACTGGAGAAATACATGGTGAATTATTTTCCCTTCCAAATCTCCAACTCCTAGCGAAAACAATTTTTCCGGGGCTCTACCAGAATTTCTGTTGTCGTGTTCAATTTCTGAAATCTGGATTTTTCAGAACAAGTTCTTGGGTCCTTTACCACTTACATTGAGCAATTGCAAGAATCTTTCATCATTCGTTGCGAATAAAAACTATTTCGGAGGAACCATTGCACCCGGAGCTTTTACGGGTCTTTTTCAACTTCACATGCTCTATCCTTTGATCAACTATCTCAATGGAGAAATACCCGAAACATTATGGGACCTTAGAAATTTACAGACAGTTTTTCTTTTGCATAACAGGCTGAATGGAACCATATAGGAAAAGATTTCTCAGTGTCAGGGACTCGCGGACGTAGCATTATCCCAAAATAATTTGTTTCATCAGATACCTAGCTCCATTGGGAATCTCACGAATCTGAAATATCTTTATCTGTCGGAGAACACGTTAAGTGGTCCGATTTCTTCCGAGCTTGGAAACTGCAGTTCCCTCTTCATTCTTACTCTTCAAAATAACCTCATTGGAGGAACAATCCCTCCCAAAATTTGCAGCTTTCGATATCTTCAGTTCCTTTCCGTATTTAACAACCGGATCAATGGCCAAATCCCTTGAGAATAGGGAGATTGAGCTATCTCGTTGATTTGGCAATGAACGACAATAGCTTAACCGGTACAATACCAGATGGGATAACAAACTTGACATGGTTATCAACCCTTTATCTATGCAACAATGAGCCATCGGAACTCGGAGAAAACAATATTCCCAGGTTAACCATGGCGGAATTATCCAGAAATCCCTTTCACCGATCAATCCCTTTGGGTTTATGTACTGGCAACAGCCTTTCAATTTTATCAATAGAAAACAACCAATTCAACAGGAACTTTCCAGTTGAGATCATGAAATGTAAGTCGCTTAGAAGGGTAATATTCTCAGTAACAATCGTTTGTGTGGCACTATACCTTCGGACTTGAGTATAAACAAAGCGATCTCCTACTTCACGATCCGAGGAAATTTATTTTCTTCATGAAATGTAAGTCGCTTAGAAGGGTAATTCTCAGTAACAATCGTTTGCATGGCACTATACCTTCGGACTTGAGTATAAACAACATGATCTCCTACTTTACGATCAGAGGAAATTTATTTATAAGGGAAATACCCTCCGTTTTCAGTCTATGGAGCAATCTCTCCATGCTTGACATGTCAGAAAATTTTTCCTGCGGCTCTATACCGCCCCAATTCGGAAGTCTTCAAAATCTCCAAATTTTGAATATTTCTTCGAATAGATTGAATGGGAACATATCTTCGGAACTGGTTTCTTGTAAGAAGATGAACAAACTTTATCCGAGTGGCAATAGTCTATCAGGGTTCATTCCTCCAGAGATCATAGAGGATAGAAATTTACAGAGCCTTATGTTTCAAGATAACAAGCTAGGTGGATTTATCCCCGACTCTTTCTCTTCGAACCAAAATCTCTTCAAATTAAACCTCAGGAACAACATGCTGGAAGGTCCGACACCGTGCAGCCTCAGTAAACTCCAACAAATTTACGGGGTTCTCAATGTCAGCAACAATAGGCTCTCTGGTGAAATCCCCAAATGCCTCAGTGCTCTAGACAAGTTGGAAATGCTTGATCTGTCCAACAACAATTTATCGGGTGAAATCCCATCGGAATTGAATAATCTGATATCAATTTCCTTTGTGAATGTATCGTACAATAACCTCTCATGCCAAATCCCAGAAACTTAGGGTAAAATAATGAGTTTGCACCCCGATTCTTTCGTAGGAAATCCTGATCTCTGCTTGCCTAATTCCAAAAGTAATAGTTGTCAAGAAAATATAAATTACGGTAAAAGAGGCCAAACCCAAATACTGGCAACTGTGATGACTGGCACCGTGGTCTTCTCGGTAGCAGTCCTTTCTGTGTCAGCTTATTTGTTAGTAGTTCTGGGCCTTCAAAATCGCATCGACGATGAGCATTCTTTTGTTCTCGATAGCGAGTAGCAAACTGAAGATTTACCAAAAGATTTAACTATTGATGGAATAGTCGGCGCATGGAAAGATTTAATGATACTAACTTGATTGGTAGGGGCAAGCATCGCACCATTTATCAGACGCTTTCCCCGAAGTGTGACAAACACTGAGCCGTGAAAAAGGTGGATTTGTCCGATAAAACCTTTGACAATGAGGTGAGAACTCTACAAATGGCAAGGCATCAAAATGTGCTAAAAATGATAGGATATTGCGTGAAAGACGGGAAAGGCTTTATAGTGACCATGTTTTTGCCTAATGGAACTCTATTCGATACTCTACACAGGAGCAAACCTCTGAATGTTTTGAATTGGGAATTTCGATATTCTGTTGCCCTTGGTATTGCCCAAGGCCTTTCTTATCTTCACCATGATTGTGTGCCGCAGATCATTCACAGGGATATAAAATCAAATAACATATTGTTGGGTTCTGAGATGGAACCAAATATCGGGGATTTCAGGACTGCCAAATTTGTTAGTGAACCCGATGAAAACGCAACAAGCTCGGTGATTGTTGGAACGCTAGGATAAATCACACGGGGTAAGTTCTTCTTCTTTGCTCAACACACACTTTGTGCTTATTTGGTTGCAGCGCAAAAGCTAACTTATCTTTTTGAACAGGTCTATCAGTACAGATGTGATTTGAAGCACCATTTGAGCTCTTTCTTAAATGCTTTTCTAAAATTCTCATATCCTTATCAAAAACCCAAAATGCTTTTCGTAAAATGCTTTTCAAAAATTCTCAGTTCTTCTTGTCATCCAAAGATTACTGTAACTTGGATAGAAATCAGCTCTACAACCAACTTCAAGAAATGAAGGCGGTGAAATTTCTAAGCTGCAACCATTTGAGGGAGATGACTTTCTATTACTTAATAATTACTTAAATTAAAATATTTTTTTAGATTGGGTGGAGAGAGGCTCTCCTGGTTCAAGGAGAGCACTGTAGCTAGAAATCCTAATTTAGAGAAACTGAAAAATGTTTAGTTAATTTTCTGGGAGCTTTTTTTCTTCTCTATCTCTAAATTTTTAAGATAGAAACTTCTTTAGATTCACTAGTGAGAATGCTCTAACCATTCAATTTGCCTGATGAAGATGCATAGAACATGACAAACCTCAGTATTCATGTATTATGTACATGTATCACGAGATCAGAAAATGGATTCTCGAGTCAACTGACGGAGAAATGTGATGTGTACAGCTACGGAGTTATTTTGCTAGAGCTTCTTTGCAGGAAATTACCAGTAGTAGACCCCGTATTTGAAGAGGGCCTAGATATTATCACCTGGGTGAGGAATAACTTGCAAAAAGACGACGATTGCCTTCGGTTTCTCGATGAGGAGATCCATTCATGGGACACCAACGAATGACTCAAGGCAGTGAAGTTGCTATATTTGGCCCCTGAGTGCACAGGACAAGCGCCTGATATCTGATCTGACCATCTATGAGAGAGGTTGTGGGAACTCTCCTGAAAGGTCAGTCGGGTTTGAATATCTAAATAAACAGGCAAATTCAAGATTTTAACAAGTGACGCTTGATCCGAAATGAGATGAAGGGAAATGTCCGGCTAGTTATATAAGTTCCCAATCCTACATCTTAAAGAAATTTTCAAGTAGCTCTCAAGATTATGAATCCATTACTACCTTAAATAAGATACAAGTACATAACTTTCAATCGACCACAACCAAAAGATAAAAAAACATAACTTCCAATCAAAAACTGGGTATACAATGATTTGGCAAGTTTTCCAACTGGAATTCCGTTTGGGTTACAGCATTCCGGAATGATAGACTCCCATCACAAATTTTACATCAATCATAATTCTGATACAACAGTTCAGTATGTATGCAAAAATGTGCCAAAAATACATGAATTCCAATTTCGGTGCCCGACCCAAACTTCTTTAGAGTAAACTGGAGTGTCGTTTGTTGCAAAACTAGAACTGCTCATCAATAGAGTGTTATTTGTCCCAATTTCGGCGTCCAGACTCAAATTTATAGTATTAATACAGGTGTTGTTTTTCCAGACAAAGTTTCGTGTTCACTCTTACTTTTACATTCACAGATCAACTTGTGCTCGCATAATCACATTCACACAATCACGCATGCTTCTAGTGCATATCAAGCATTACTTTATCGCTATAATAAACATGGCAAGCTTGATATAAATCAAACTCGCAATAAAAGATATATTTTCAAAATTCAGCTCACTTCCCAAATGAGCCCGCTCCTCTCCAAACTTGATTTGTTTATGAAATAAGCAACAGAATCGAACTACTCAAATCTTTAGGCTACGCGAACCCAAGCTGGCTGTGAAAAGCAAAAGGCAAAAATAAATAAATAAATAAATAATTCTTTCTTGGGAAAGAAGGTATATTATTTGTACCTGTAGTGTCAAAAATGATTTTTTGAACCGTGGCATGAACCAAAACAGTGATTTTTTCGGGGTTTGCGGAGCCAAGTAACTCAGCAGCCGTGTGACGACGACCAAATCTGTCGAAAATGGTGCCACCAACTTTGGTCCCGTACATGTGATCGTACGTAAAACCATTAAAAGGGGATATGCCTACTTCTAGTAAACCATCCCTAACGGCCTTTTGATACGGTGCAAGGTCTGGTTGGTGCACAATTTGCTTCTCAATCCATGGGTACGACTCGTTAACCAACTTCGAATCCCAACCAATGTCTTGCACGTATCTGCATCCCGTATTTTAAAAACCGAAAAAAGTCACCTTATGCATTAAGATAATTGAAACAATATAAAATGATGCAACGATGAAGGAGACTATAATGCGGGAAAAAAACAAACAAACAAAAAAAAACATACACCTGAGTTACCTATTAATTTCAAAATTACCTCATTAATGTCATTCTGGTGATCTATCTGAAAAGACATCCTTCTCCAAGAATATAAATATATGATACTTAATGAATTAAGATTCTGCATCTGATAATTTATGTTTTTTGTAATTTTTTCGTCAGTCGTTGATAAAAAAAAAAAAAGAGATGAATGCACAGGATAACTTAACAGTTGTCTTTATGGTTGTCAATATATGAATAGTAATATATATCAAATTCATACGTACTTGTATACATAGAACTTTTGTTTTTTTTGTAATTCTAGTTGATAACAAGATCTTGTAAAATCACATACTTTAAAGGCAAAGGATTAGAGTTAAATGCTGTTGAAAAGGGTAGTTGGAATGGTTGAAATATAAGAACCAATTGTCCAATCAATCATATACACCTATCATAAATGTTCATTTTATCCTTAGGGCTTGTTTGGTTGGGGCTTTTAAACCCAATTTATTTGCTTATTATGCTTGTAAGCATGGTAATATTTGGTTGGCTAGCTTAAAAGCTAGCTTATTTGCTTAATTGGGACAAATAAGTCTTAAGTTTTAAGCTAGGTAGAGCCCACTTATTTGTTCATCTCAAATAAAACAGAGTCCCATACATATAAATTCACATTTTTTTTCGTACGTCCCAATACAATCTTATTTCCTGTTTAAGAAAGAAGTGTAGAGAAATATTTTTTATTATACCCCTATTTAATATGATGATTTTTTACTAATACCAATTATTTTTTACAATATCAAAATACATTAATAGAGAGCAATAAAGGGTTTTTTTGCAATAGTAGTGATAAAGTTAAATTTTTTGTAGTCATTAAGTATAATTTCTTAATTTAAATAAAAAAAAACAGTCCTATATTAATAAGACGTAAAGAGTAATAAACAGCAACCAAAGAACCCATGAATCAATACATTTAGCTGAGTAAATAGAGCCACACATTGAATGAAATTCATTTAATAAAGGCACAATTAATAAGAGTGGATCAAAGACCATTTAATGTGCCCTGACCATTACTTGTCAATTTCATAAATTGTGGGCTTCTTCTTGGCAGTTGGTTATAATTAATTTTTGGGTTTATTAACAAATAGAGGAAAATTATAGTTGTAACAATTTTTAGGGGCTCTTCATTTCTAGTGTCATTACACTCTTTAGCCTTATAGTTAAACACTTAAAGTAAAAGAAAATTACAATTGATCATCTTTACTCTTTTGGTTTTTAGAGATAGATTGTTATGAGGAAATATGTGGTTGTAAAATAATTAAGATTTTGTTACACGTATAAAAGAAAATGTAAGAACCAAGTAATATTCTATGGTGAGGTGCAGGAAATACCCAAACTTAATTTCCAATTATCTATAAAATTGTAGCTTTTGGGAACCTAATCGTAATAAGCGAAAGCACGGGGTTTGAAATGAGATCGAGAGGAAAGTATGGTGGAACAAAATGTAATTTATAAATCTAGTGCACATAGATGGTCAACTTTCAAGAAAATGACCTCTGGGAAGACATTTAAGAATGAGGATAATCTTAGGATGAGATGTTTAAACATTTATTTTCTTTTTAATTTTAATAATGACTCAGCTATTCAAAAATTAAAAACACTGGGTCACACACAAAACTTTTTTGTTCAATTGATGTGCAAAGAAATCTCTCTTTTCTTAGAAAGCAAATTAATTTGTACATATATGGTCCATATATAATAAGTAGAGGCTATATGAGTACCTATATTGCCCCCACTATATTATAAAGGAAGGTGAAGTAAAGGGTTATTATCGTCTTTTGCATTGGGTATCACTGGACATTTCTTTCAACAAATTTTGTTGGCTTCTCCTAAATGTTCTTTAAGAAGTAGTCCAAAAATATTGATGGACTTAAACTGACCTCACATTTTTCTTGTTATCTATATCCACAATTAGTAAATTAAAACTAGAGACACAAAATTTTATTTTGTTACCTAAATTTTCACTTTAAAAATCACATTCATATGTACTCAAAGAGTGTAAACCACAATACAACAATTTATATGTAAAATTTGACCACCTTGTTTATAAACACAACACTACTACTTTTGGACTAATTACAAATATGGTCGTCAGAGTTTAAGCTGAAATTCAATTTGTTCCCCTATAGATTCAATTACTATACTTATAATCTCAAAGTTTTGAAAATGTGACATTATTAGTCCCTGTTGTGAAAGAAAAAAGAACCTAAATAATTAAAAAAATATCAAATGACTCATTTTCATTCCATTAAACAATAATTTTTTGCTATTTTCTCTAAAACTGAACGCAGTAGTGGAATCCCGGACCAGATTAAAACATCTACATTTTAAATATATACCAACACAAATGAAGAGATACGGTACCTCGTGCTGGCTCGCGTGTAGAAACCGGCGTTGATGCACGTGCCGCCCCCGAGAACCCTGGCCCTAGAGTTCAAGACCCCGTCCGTGGATTGGAAAAACTGAGATGCGGATGTGCGCGACAGGTCAGCTAGCGATATATGAAAGTTCTCCAGGAACGACACGTTTAGGTTTGCGAAGGGGACCCCACCCCTCTCCAACAACAAGACGCTATAGTTTCTGGAGAGGGTGGCCGCGAGGGGGCAACCCGCTGTGCCACCCCCCACGATAATGTAGTCGAACGTTTTGGCCTTGCCGCTCGATGACGTGGCAGAGGATGAGGAGGAGGAGGAGGGGGACGACCTGGAGGAGAACGAGCTGGCCGGCTTGATGAAGGGGTACCGTTCTCTCCAGTTTTCCTTACCTTCATTATTCATCAGCAATTAATTAATTTGTCAAATTTATTTACGATGTTGTTAATAAACGACAATTTAAAATCAATCAATTAATGTAGAAAAAATAGAAAAACACTCATCGATTAGATATGTTAAGGAAGTAAAAGTCACTAACTGTAACAACAATTATGTAACAAAAGTTTGAAAGTATTTTTTTTAATTTTTCCCTTATGATAAACACACGAAATATTGCCAGACAAAACTTGTTACAATTTCAATACATGATTGTAATTATTCGTTTTCTATTTTCAAAATTGTAAAGTCCAATTCTTATTTGTATTATTGCATATACACATATTTCTAGAATTCTAGAGATTTATCTTTGTATTTATTAGTTTTTGTGTTGCCACCATGTGAAAAAGACATTTTAGCTACACAAACATTTTTTGTACGAATAATAACGATGAGTATTTGTTTAAGAATATAATATATATTTTTAGAAAAAATGAGAAGACACATTAGTTACATTCCCATTTTGGCATATTCAACTTTAATAAAAACAAGATCTAAGATAGAGACTCTAAACTGTTTGGTTTAAATAAAGGAAAAAGGTGGTTGAGAACATTGATATCTTTATGGAAAATCATATATATGTTGAATTTTTAAAAAAATTTAATTTTAATACACCGATAGTTTGTAGATTTTAATACATCAATGGACTTGAATAAAAAAAAAATGTATTTGTAGCGATTTCCACATGTAAAATTGGATGCATTTCTTTCATCAAATGGGCTTGAATAAATACACCGATGTTTTAGTTTTAGTTTTAGTTTTAGTTTTAGTTAGTTGTGTAGTTTTAATTTTTAAAATCTGATATTTTATTTATTTTTAATAACTTGGAAATAAATTCCAAAAATTAAAAAATTATTAAAAAACAATAACTTATCAGAATTAGACTATGCGTAAAATTAAGTTTTTGAAAACTGAATGACAAGCATACCTTCTACTTTTAAAAGTTGAAATCTAGACAGGATGTCAAAAAAAAAAAAAAAAAAATCATTCGACCTCCAATTTTTGTAAATCGATAATCTCTCCTATATCACTCCACAACTAGAAATCTCAACGCCATATAATTGGAAACAAAAAATAAAAGAAAATGAATGATTGACTACAAATTGCACAATACATTCAAAAATTCAACCAAAAAGGACTTCATTTCTTGATAGACAAAAAGAGAAAAGAACCTTAATTTCTCTAAGTTTTAGAAATTAAGTAGTATTTGACATGGTGGTGTAAACACTCTCAAATAGAAATTTCATCACAATAAATATGAAAAAAAAAAAACCGAAAAGTGTTCAATCTATAATTCCAAAGACCATATGGGTAGTTTAACCTTACTTTTAGTCGATTTAGGATAATATTTAACAATAG
The DNA here is from genome assembly GCA_001753735.1 of Embelia ribes. NCBI lineage: Eukaryota > Viridiplantae > Streptophyta > Magnoliopsida > Ericales > Primulaceae > Embelia > Embelia ribes. The sequence goes on from MKEJ01011195.1 coordinate 11,684, forward strand.
GAATAATAGACAGTAAAATGTAATTAAATTAATCTACTCATTCAACAATAATTATAAAAAAAAAATATTTAATTTCTTTAGAGAGAGAATTAGGAACCTTGACAGAGAGTGAGGCACAGAAGTAGAAGAGTGAGAAAAAGCAGCTTCTTAATCAAAGCCATTGAAGACCCTTTTTCTATGATCACACGGAGACTGTATCTGAAAAATGTATAAAACTAAAATTAATTAAAAACTTCTAAAAATTAGTCTCTCTAATTCTATTACTTGAGTTGGCTCTCAATGGTTGGCCTTATTCTCCGTGCTACTTATATATATACACCCACACTCATAGTGTATAAAAGTATAGGCTGAATTAATTAATTATTGGTCCCCGTAGTTGTAGACAAAATTCTACTCGGTCCTATTACTATCAATTGAAACACAAATAGTACAGCAATTTGTTTTGATCCAAAAATATTAGTACAATGAATGGTAGACTTAAATAAATTTCGAGGGACTTTTACCAAATACCAAAACCAGCAACGATATGGATACGAAAATTCATGTATAAAAAATATGCACACCTGCATGTGGTTACATCATTTCCATTGATTTTTTTTCCTTAAAAATAAAATGAATGAACTAGATTAAACCATATAGATATTTGTATACTTTCAGTACATGATTGTCAGTGTGTAAATCATCTATAGTGATCATACTAACAAATAATAACAACCTAAATTTTTAAAAAGATATCTTTTTTGAACTAAACCAAAAATGGGTGCCTCGATATGATTTCCAATATTTTGGACAATTTTTGGTTCATCCAACGGATTCACTATGTCACTTTATCAAACCATCAGGACCTTTACTATTTCAATTGAAACATTGTGGACCATTTTTAATTCATCTGTAAACAATGGAGACTAATGCTGTAATTAACATTATATGAAACATTTTATTTTTAAGAAATAGTATTTAATTATTTACAGTTTTAAAACGGTGTGGAAACCATCAGCGAGGAAATGCATAATGCAATTTTATTTTATTTTTTTGCCTCTTGTGCAACTGTATTTATTATCTAACTAGATTAGCCATTAATGCAAAAGAATTTAATGCCACGGTTTGGAGTTGTTATCATCTGGCCGTAGGATCAAAACTTGTGGTGGTGTGATCAGGGCCGTTAATTTGGGTTTCAGATCATCTACGACTTTCTGTTCAGGGCAAGGGCCGCAAATTTTAGTTTTCAGTCACATTAATATGATTAATATGATACGATGAAATTGCTTACATTTCGTAGCTTGAAAATATCTATGGAGTATAAATTTGGCTAAGTATCTGCGTCTGATTAAGAATCTTTCTTGATTCGGCTGAAGAGTCACTTAGGGCCGTTCATATGACTGGCCAGATGACCCCTTCAATTCAGCCATAGTTGTCCTAGGTTCGAACAGTTGGAGCCAACACCAAAACAACACATTTGAAGATTTGAGTTCGGTAAAATAAGAAAAAAAATCAAATCTTTACAGTTTTATCTTCAGCAGATCAAGCAATATTTATTTACGGTTGCAACTCTTTCCCTAATTATAATTGTGCGAGTGCGAGTGAGAGGATAATGAGAGAGCGGTGCAAAAGAAAGGTAAAGAGAGAAAGATAAGTGTTGTATAATCTTGTGTCTCTCACATACTAAAATACTTTTGGTCTGGGTGTTCCCAAACGTAGTCAGATTGACAAACTAGGTCAACAAATCTTTGTGTATTTTTTGTTTTTATTATTTGTTTTTTCATATTAACATTTAATTTCGCAATAACTAGTATCAGAGCTTCAGGTTGAGTGGGATTAATGGCTGAAGGAAAAATCAAGATTGACAAATTCCATAGAATATATTTAGGATTATGGAAGATGTAGAGATATGCACAAACATCTTTTAGGAAAGAAGCCAGATGTCAAGACAGATGAAGAGTGGAGTATTCTGGATAGAAAAGCCCTAAGTGTGGTGCATCTATTGCTATCGCGAAACGTGGCTTGTTCAATATAGCGAAGGAGATGACCACAACCCATCTGATGAAGGCATTATCCAATATGTATGAGAAGGCATCCGCGGTAAATAAGGTTCATCTGATGTGGTAGTTGTTTAACTTGCAGATGACAGAGGGTACTATGATTGCAGCGTATCTCAACGAGTTCAATCTGATCACAACCAAGTTGAGTTCGATCGATATTAACTTTGATAATAAAGTAAGCGCCTTAGTTCTATTGTTTTCGCTACCAGAGAGTTGGAATGGTTCTATAGCTGCAATTAGCAATTTGACGGCAATGAAAAAGCTAAAGTTTAACTAGATGTGAGACCTAATTGTGAGCGGAGAGATTCGTAGGAGAGAATTGGGTATAACACCAGGGTCAACTTTAAGTATATAAAGCAAAGGCATATCAACATTGAGGAATTCAAACCGAGGCAGATCGAAATCTAGAAATAATAACAAGTCGACTACCAAAAAAGTCAATAAAGATTTGATAGAGTATTGGAATTGTGGGAAGTTGAGCATTGCCTGAATCAGTACAATGTATCGAAGAATAAGATTGAAAAGGATTATGAAAAGCGATTAGCAAATGTCACATAGGAGATTAATGACACCACCATCTTGAGTCTAAGAAGTCCAATGGAATCGTCAGTGTTAGACTTTGAAGCATTGTTTTACTCTTTCCTTAGTCGTGAAGCCATGGAGAATTAAGTCTTTAGTGATTTTGAAAAGGTTCATTTAGCCGATGATGAACTTTTACAGATCGTAAGGATTAGAGATATTCGGATTAGGGCGTCGAATGGACTGCTTTGTCAACTATACTTGTCAAACATATTCCTAATTTGAAGAGAAATTTGATATCTATAGGGCAACTAGATGACGAAAGGTATACAATATCCTTCATGGGTGGTCTTTGAAAGATTACCAAATGGGCCATGGTGATAGCTTTTGGACAAAAAAAAAAATGAAGGTATGTTATATATGACCACAAATAACGATGATAGTATTAAACTTAGTGGTGCAAATAGAGATACATATTTGTGGCATTACATACTAGGCCAAATGAAAGAGAAATGGATGAAATAGCTTTGCTCGAATGGTAAACTGTCAGGCCTCAAGATAGTCGGTATTGGCTTGTGTGAGGATTGTATACTCGAGAAATAGAAAAATGGTTAGTTTTTCGAAGGGTGACAAAACTTTGATAAAACGGAATTTAGAACTGGTACATAGTGATCTATAGGGTCTAGCCCTGGTGACATCTCTAGATAATGCGTCGTACTAGATAACCTTCATTGATGATTCCATAAGAAATGTTTGGGTTTATTTATTGAAACATAAATCCGATACCTTTGATACTTTCAAGATGTGGAAAGCTTTAGTAAAGAATAAAATGGGTTTGGAAGCCAAATGATTGCAATTCAATAATGGTGGGGAATACGAGCTTAGTGAGTTCAAGAACTATTGTATTGGGAATAGGATTCGTATGGAGAAGACCATTAGGGGGACTTCTCAGTAGAATGAAGTGGTTGAACGCATTAATAGAATTATGAATGAACGTGCTAGATGCATGCAGTTATATATTGGATTGTCTAAGATGTTTTTGTCACGCCTCGAATCCCCATAAACCTGGGGATGTACGATCAAAAGAAAAACAGATATAATGGAATATTATAAACAAGATTCCAAAAGAAAAATAAAGTACAACTATGTCAAACTTAAAGCATTTATCACCATACAAGACATTCCTACTCACATTCTATAGCCATATCACATCAACATCAGTGAAAATATAACCTGCCCTAAAAACAAAGATAGAAGGCTAGCACAAACTCTAAAAAAATACATATATGTATATATATATATGATACCAATGTAAACTTCCCAGTTTACAATATACAATACTGCAAGCTGTAAACTTGCCAAAAATACATCATAATGGAAGTATACAGATGTGTTTTCATCTTGTGTAAGAGCAAGAATATTTTTATACTTTCACCATGCTATATCCACTATACTACTATTACACCACTATCAAAGAACGCTAATACCGAAAAAGAAGTACATAAAAGTAAAGTGCGAACACATGCGCCAAAAATATATGTACATCTCCAATGTAAGTCTCTAAGCATGATTGGCCCTACCTCCGCACCTATAATGGCTTGCATATATATAGGAAAGAAAATGTAAACAACATACGGTTAGCCAAGTAACTCTACTATAAAAGAGAGACAAGTCTATATGTACATAAATGAACGATATGTCAACATGTATAAATATCATGA
>MKEJ01011201.1:0-11859 GCA_001753735.1 Embelia ribes
GAAGGCTTGATTTTGATGAAGAACTCCTGACATGTAGCTTGAGCAACTTGTTACGGATCGAAGGCTGTATTTGATAAAGAACGCCCGATGTACGGCTTAAGAAGCTTATTGCAGATCGAAGGCTGAATTTAATGGCGAACGCCCGATGTGCGGCTTGAGCAGCTGTTGCGGATCGAAAGCTGATCTTCACTCCCATAATCTTCAAAGGCTTTGGAGCTTGTTCATCTTGAATTGCACCCAATCTTCAGAACTTCTCTCTTTAGAATTGCTCTCTTTCAGAGCACTTTTTTATTAGAGAGTTGTGTTGTGTTTTTGAAATGAGAAGCAAGACCTCTATTTATAGTGGTGGAGGAAGAAATAATTTTGCTAGGTCCTCATTTCTTAAAAAAGATTTATGGAAAAGATATATTGATGCCTTTTATTTATTCTTCTTGAAGACAATTTTCTTAAAGATATATATTTTCCTTATGATATATTTTCATTTATAGAAATACATCATTTCATATTTATTTTAAAGCCTTCCATACCATTATTAATTATCCTATTTTTATTTAAACAACAAGATTAACTAAAATCAGATTGAACTTACAACACATGTGATGCGTTTTTATTTGCAAAAAAATTATGTGTCTACAACACATTATCCCTACCATATGATAAATAATTTCACAAGTTAGGACCGAAAATAATCACCAAGAAGAAAATGTTGCAACCAAATTGGTGACTAAACCAATCTTGTTACAAAAAGGTTGAAAGAAAGAAACATTACTTGTGAAATGGAAATTTTAATATAGATGACCAAGTCTTTATAAATTGTCAAATAATATAATAAAGAGTTCGGCAATGCCTATATATAGGATTGATATATCTTGCATAATAAATTTTACAAGATCATGTCAAATCTATATAAAAGGAATAAAATCAAATATCAATATAATTAGGAAATAAAATATTCTTGTAGAAGATAGGTCTAATAATAATAAATCAATATATTATAACATGTACTAATATCTTAAGTAATATTCTTTAATACTCCAAACAAGATGGATATGGAGTGAAGCATAATGTCCATCTTGAATACGAGAACTTGTAATTCTACAATCCACTTGTGACTTAAAAATCCAAAACATTCTATCTTTAACTATCTTAATATTCCGATTGAAAGAATAATAAAGGGGAAAAAAATTTAAAAGCCAATTATAATACGGCTTAGAATTATCACATCTAAAATAGATCGAGGTGAGAAAACTAGTAATGATAACATATAGAGGACCGATAATAACACAACCAATAAAAATTCACGCCTACAGTAAATCGAAGTAGATAAAATATAATTTTTAGTATTATGGACTAATGATTGATTATGGTGGGGAATGAAGAAACAAGAAGAATATAAGGTGGATTGGCTCTTACTATTTTCTATTTTGCGAAATCTAAAGAGAAAAATCAGTATGGTGGGTTACCAGTTACAATCAGTCGAAATGGCGGTCCTTGCAACTTGCGGTAGCCAGGCAGTAATTGTAAGTTCTCATGCCAGAATGATCATAGACTCTGATACCATATTAAATTTATAATTGTAACAATCACATAGGTAGAATCCACTCTTAAAAACTAGCTTGCAAAGAAAGGTGCTCTCATGTAATCATATATAAAAGTATATTAGTAGTCGATGTGAGATAATGTTATTTCAACACTTCCCAGTGCAGACTGATATATTTTAGGTAGGTCTTGCACATGCAATTTTTAGTAATTAACTAATTTATTTTAAGTGTCGAACTCAAAAATCGGGTGGCTTTGATACCATGTCAAGTAATATAAAGAGAAAAGAATTTTATTGATGTTGTAATCTTACAAAGTTGAGCCAACACATACTTATAGATTAGATAAGTCTTACACAATAAATCTTATAAGATTATATCAAATATATATAAAAAAAAAATAAAATTAAATATCAATATAACTAGGAAACAAAATATTATTTTAAAAGATAAGTCTAACAATAGAAAATTTAATATATTTTCACATGTATTAATATTGTGAGTATTATTTAATATAAATAATATTCACAAAATAAAAATAAAGTGGAATTAATGCCCTATACAACAAATCCAATTGAATATATATAAACGCCGCGTGGGCCACCATGACAGTTATTTGAAAAATGATAATGATGTAAAAAACCGTAATTTACATGCTTTACATCTGATATAATGACAGTGAGTTGACTTACTTCATATAACAAAGAAACAACTGGATTTTTAGGCCTACTCAGGCGTGGTGATTAGCCGAGTATGTCCATTGCTTGAGTATCGAATATTATTTTTTTTTTTCTTTATAGTTGAATTATTTTTTTTTGCATTAGAAGTTGAAATTATATAAATTTTTTAAAATTAAATTTTGCACGAGATCAATAGATTTAATCTCAATTGCAAATTTTAAAATGAACGATCTTAATACGATGTGAATGTTTTGCCCCACACCACTACTCGAATTCCATCGATCGGAAACAACTCATACGTGCCAAATTTATATAGTTAAAAATTGAGAAACTATCTTAAAATGAACCCTGAAAAACTTGAACCCTTAAATTGGATTATAAACACGACTTGTAGGGGTAAAATGTTTTTGAATAATTTTTGGGATACTTTACAGCAAACACTTAATATATTTCTGTGGCAAATACAGAAAGGGTCCCCACGGTTTCATTAAAAGTTCTATTTAGTCTCTATACTTTCAATTGCAACAGCAGACCCCCAATTTTGAGAAACTGACAAATCTCTTTCCTCTTATTGATGGAAAATCATCCCAAATGATGAATATCATAACAATCATCACTACGTGGATTCTATGAGTAACTTGGTATTTTATGATAATCTTTTATTTGCATCATTTTCCACTATGATAATATAAAGATGTTAAAATTAATTATGAACGGACAAAATCTATCACCTTTTTGAAAATTTAGGGACCAAATTGTGAGATACTATCATATCTTCAATTGAATGTACGATAAAGATTCCCGAAATACGGACCAAAATACAAAAGCAAATTTTTCGAAAAAATATTTCGGTTCAGGATCGAAATTTAAATTTCTAAATTTTTGAGTACTCAAATATTTTCGATTCAAAATCAGAAATCAAACTTGAAATTTTTCGAATTTTCCAAAAATTCCGAAATATTTTAAATTATTTTTATTTTTATTATATATATATATATATAACCAAAAGATGTCATTGGGTATTTCATTTATATTAGGGATGAGTATGCATTCGGGATTTCCGAAACCCGAACCGAATCAAATATCTAAAAAAAAATGTTTCAGTTCGGTATTGGGATTTAAGTTTCTAAATTTTCGGATATCCAAATATTTTCGGTCGATTGGGAATGCTTTATTATGAATTTCGGAAAATTCGAGTATTGGTTTTCGGTTCGAAAAATTTCCGAACTGAACCGAACCAAAACGAACCGATCCGATGTACACCCTAACTACGAGAACCAAATTATAAAACTTTTGTCCAAAACATGGGAACCATTAGTGCAATTTCCCCTATCTTTCTTGTCTTCACCTAGGTTGTGTTTTGTGTATATAGAGTCACCCCCCAAGCAATCATTTCCATTCAAAACCTAATCATAAAAGCACTATTACAACTACGTGAGCTTCTTATACACCTCAAACATTTCTCATCATTGATCACTATTGGTCTTTACATGTGTTCCATTTGCAGCAAAATGAAAGGAGAACCAAATTTTGCATAAACTTTTTAAGACCTCTCAAATGCTTGATATGCTACGATCCATTTAGATGAACTCAATTTCTTTATCATGGTTTGGGCTCCACCCTCTTCTCAATCATCAATGCTCATCATCAACTCCTACCACTACTTGTGTATGCATTAATTCATCAATCATTTAGGCAAACTAGTGACTCATCACAGACATATTCACCGGACCGGGGTTGCTTGGCATAAGTGTTAGCCAGCCCCTACCCGACGTATCCCGGCCGTTAATTTTCGAATCAGCGGCTGAGATTAAACAATTTTTTTTCATTTTATTTTTTTCCAGCATCCATACATTTAATATCACACCGAATGCACCAGGGCTGTCCAGTCTCTATCCATACTCACCTACCTACATGTAAGTGTAACGCAACAAAAATTTACAAACCTTGTTTAAATTTCTCACGGGTTAATTACACTAGCCGTCCCCATAATTTTATCTGAAATAGTTATGAATCCCCATAGTTTAAGTTGAAAATGTAATAGTCCCATGTTTTGAATAAGTGACACAATTAGACCTTATTATGGCCTTAAACCCATTTAAGTAATGAAAATCATATCAAGTGGTCAATATGAAATTTAGTTAGGGTTAATTAGCCTTTTCTTGTGATAATTAATGTTGAAAATATCTCTTACTGTTGCAATGGAAACTACGAGGACCAAATAGAAATATGGTTGCAGCTATTGGGACCGTCAGAGTATTCATCCAACTATCATAAATATCGGTAAATATTTGATTATTGGATGAAAAATCAAGATAATTCTAGGTATTTCATAGTCACATTATTTAGGCGTGTCATTTTTAGTTTAGCGTACGTAGTTACCAATATTCTCCCTCCATTCCTTTTAAATAGGTTGAAACACATTATTTTAGAATCATTAATTTGTCTCCATTGTGGAAAAAATAAATAATATTTTATTTTATTATCCTTTAATAAATACTAAAAACATATCACTATAATCAATTAATAAGGATAAAATTAGAAAAAAAGTCATTAATGTTTCATTGACTTTCTAAATGGACAATTAAAAATGAATGGAAAAAAATAACTAAAGTGATAATTTAAAAAGAAATGGAGGGAGTATTAATATTTTGATGACTTTTAAAGTATCCACCTATTATCATGTAAATAACATTTTGAAAAATGTTATGCAAAATATCTTTTTCAATGCTGTGAAAAAATTTATATTATGGGAAATAAAACCCTGGTTAAGTGCAGTTCAATTACCAATTAATAGGAGTACGATATTGTCGCAGCATTCAATTGGTGATTTTATCAAAATGTTTATTGATGACATAGGCTTATCAAGATTGGCATTTATAAGCTTATCGTGAAATTCACAATTATTGATTGAGACGAAAATGACAATTACACTGCTCACATTAAATTTAGAACACAAACCGTTGAATTAAAATAACCTTTGAAAAGTTCAAATTAACACAAATATGACACACCAAATCACGGGAGAGAATTTATTCCATTAAAACAACCATTTATTATCAGATTGGTCCAAAAATATAGCTATTTTACCTTTTTTTATATACAATTAATCATATGATAAATACATTATTCTTTTATATAAATATGTTATAGTAATTCAATTCTAGTGCTCTCTTAACTCTTTTATTCCAAACAAAGTTGCTCAATCTATTCATTTACATGAAAAAAAAAATGATATAGTTTTTCCCAATACATTTTTAGAACACTTCCCCGCCTTATATATTGCTGGCTACAAACACTATTCTTTATATTTTAAACTAAATATATAAAAAAAATTAGCAACCTGATAAGTAGTTGGTTGTTACAAATGGATCAAGTTCTAATCCTTAAACCACAAATATGAAATAGCACATGTTCAAAATCTTTAGATAGAAATTAGAATATGTGAAATGGGGTTTTTAATAGAAACTCCAGAAGGCAAATTTAGATAATCAACCATTTAATGGGTTCTTTTATTTTCCAATTTTAATTTTAAATATATTTTTTATTTGAACGGAAAACAAAGATTATCAACCCAAATAGGTAACCCAACTGCACAAAAGGATGAATTACAAATATAAATTAATTTTACACAAAAAGTAAGCTTTCAAATTAGGTCAAAGTTTAAATGAATCGTCTTTAATTTGGAATTAAATGAGCTGCACATAATCTCTAAACCAAAAAAAGAAAAAAGATTCAGTTTGGAACTCGTGTCAGCCTATAAAACCTCCCACCTAGTATTCCAATACCATCCCCCTTTTTTGCAATAAAAACAAAACAACAACATCATTATTAATTACACGTCACTCTATTTTTTGTCCTATTTTTAAGCGTAACTGCTCAATATTGCTTAAACTAGAAGATTTTAGAACCCTAAAACCCTCCCATAACTTTAGCACATTACCGTACAAGTTTTCACTTGGAAACAGAAATAGGAAATAAAACAAGAGAAATAATAATAATAATAATAATAATAATAATAATAATAATAATAATAATAATAATAATAATAATAATAATGTATAGAGAGAATTAAAAGGCTAAGGTGGAAAAAGAGACAAATTAGGGTAGCGTTTGTTTGCTTTTGGTAAAGATAAACGGCTAAAAAGGGTTTTAAGTGAATGACATGTCACGTGAATGAGTCTTTTAGAGGCAGTGCTTTGCGGCATGGGGCTAACGTAAAGTGTTTCTAATTTTGCTTGGTGCAAAATTTATTTATAATATGGGAATCTATATTCTTTTGGACAAAATAGCCAAATTTTTATTACCTCAAGTGTACAAAATTACATCCTACAATGTAACGTATAATATGAAAAAATAATAGGTAATAAAGTGGTATTATTGTACTTGTGTAATAATAGCATTCAAAACTACGTAATAAAAACACTATCAGGTTGTAGCTATTTGCAGATAAACATCTTGCTTAATTCAAATCCACCTTAATTTTTTTTCCTTTTTATTTGAGTCTTTTTCATATGTATGATGTTACAAAATGATCATATACCAAATAATGGAGAAACATGTACTATTAAGTTAATTTAGAAATAAATACTTCCAAGATATAATGCACATTATTATATATCACATTGTTTTGGAGACACAACTCGCAAAATATCTTTAAATAATGATGCTGAGTGTGTGCTTCTTAACCTATGAGTGAGAGAATATCAACCATATTTCTTAATTCGGAACAAGCCAAACTAGATTACCCAATAAATTAAAATTAGTAGGGGTTTATCTTCACTTATCTAATTTCATATTAGGATTGTCACGGGCTGTAATTAAGCCTAGCGTTGGACAAAATTAAGATAACTTTTTAGCCTTTTATCCCTATAATTCATAAAATTAAATGGTTAAATGCATAAGCCTGGCAAATGATTTCTGTAAAAAATAGCAAATGTTTTAATGTCAACCATGTGCCACTACAAATCCGATTAAAAAAAAACATATAGTGACTTTAATTTTCGTACATACTTTTGAGTTTAATTTTATAATTTGACCTCGTCACTTAAATAATATTATGTCACTATAATTAGTACATCAATGACCGTATGATATTTTTAATACCCTTCAACTACACAGATTTTCACTAAATGCGAATTTTATCAAGAAATTTTAGTAAAATATATTAATTTTACACCGAAAACATGCACACATCATGTTTCATTAAAATTTGGGTTAATTACATCAATGGTCTCCATAATTTATAAAAAAATTACTTGGTCCCTGTACTTACAGTTGTAGCAGTAATGGTCCAAAGTTTTAGAAGAGTAATAGATTTGGTCATTATCATGGAAGGTGAATCAATTGACCCATGCGTGCTTTTTTTGTAATAAATCTTTGTTCACTAAACATAGTACCCTCTTCAACTATGACTGTGAGAACAATCTTGAAATTAGGAGACTTCCACATAAATTTCAGATTGGGGACCAAATCTGTCAATGTTTCAAACTTTAGGGGCTATTAATGCTTCATTTGTCGCTATGGGGACCAAATAATTGAAGTCCCAAACATGGGGACCTTTAGTTTAATTCACTCTCAAAATTCTATCAGAATGCTATATGCATAATACACACAAAATGCATCGGATCCCATAATAACTCCAAAGTTAAGCATGTTTGGACGAAAATAATACTAGGATCGGTGTCCCCTGGGAAGTTCTTGTGTATCACCCCTTTTTGAATTCCAAGAAAAATAATAAGTACAAAATGAGAAGTATAATAAATGTAACAAAATCTAGCACAACACTAAAGACATATACTACACTTTTGTTTGTCACATTCTCACCGTATGCCTAGAAATTTAGTCATCATTTGCTAGGGCGCGTGATTTGAAGGAAAAAAAATACAAACATATCGACAATCATATATTGAAATTTTATCAACAATTGTATATACTAAAATTTTGATAATACGCATTGATTGTAATATTAAAAAAAAAAAACAATGCATATATTAGTAATTATTGTACATTTGTTTAAAGAATGGTTTTTCCATATATAGTTATTGTTATGAAAATAATGGCTTAGTTGTTGAGTGAATGATTTTATGGTACGCCATCTACTAATCCTCCAAGTGTCATGCAACAAGGATGAGTAGTTGTATACGCACTCTCTTTCTCCCCCTCTCTTATTTTCCTCTCTCTATATATATGTGTGTCATTTGTATTCATTCACCATTGCATGAGATTTAGAGTTTTAAAATAGAGCTAGGGTTTCTCAGGAGACCCTCTAGCTGAATTTCATTTTTGTTTTTGATATATATATAGAGAAAGAACAAAGGCTTAGCAAATTTTTAGAAATGGGCAATCCTCTAATTGTCTACATATTTGGAATATTAGGTATGCAATACAACTCATATACTAGTTTTTTTCTTTCTTTATTTGATTTTTTTTTCCTAATGGTAAATTTTCTCAACTGAATAACTTCATTTTATTCAAGTTTTTCGTTACAAAAATGGTAGACTTAGCGAATTGTAGTATTGTATATTTATAACAGTTAGTGTATTATCGTTGACAAAATGTCAATAGTATATTTGTATTTTTGTTTTTGTAAAGTAGGCATTTCCCTTTCATTAATTGTTAATAGCTGTAACTATCTGCGTTAAATTTAACATACCCAAGTTATCCTTTTCATTCTAAATAATTACTGCAAAATTTAACATATCCCACAAAAATACCAAGGATAAAATTGGAAATTAACCCAATTTTACTATTCCACATTAACTCTCGTCTTTTTTATCTCTCTCACACATAAATTGCTGCTTATGTGTCATATATATTTTTCTCTACTCTTCGCTCTCCTCTGTTTGTTCTCTTATACTGCTCTTCTACACCAAATCACAAGTAATTTTTTTGACAATTAACAACAAAGTAAATTTAAATACCATATTTTTATAATTTTTTGTTACGTACGTATGTATAGCTTTCAAATTTTGTAATTTATACGAGTCGCACACGCATTATGTGTGTCACGATGGTTAGTTATTTGTTATGACTTGCCCCTTAGCATATGGTATGCAATGTTATCTTGCATGAGTAACCTTCCCAAATGGGAAAATATATATACTTTATTTAAATAATAAATGTTTGTTGAACTGTATTGTTGTTAATTTTTGAACGCTGTAACTCTTTGGAGATTAGCATTACTAATTTATTAATTTCTTTCGTATTAATTTTTCAGGCAACTTGATCTCAGGCTGTGTGTACCTGGCTCCATTGTAAGTATTAGCTACGTTTTCATTTAAATAACTTCTCTTTATTACTTAATATTTTGATGATGAAACACAAAAATAAAATTACAAAAATATCGTTGCAAAATTATTGCCCCAGCGACAATTCACCATAAATGGATGTTTTTATTTATGAAAGCAATTTTTAAAATATTTTTATTGTTTTTCTTAATTACAGGCCAACATTTTGGCAAATATATCGGAAAAAATCAACTCAGGGCTTCCAATGTCTACCCTATGTGGTGGCCTTATTTAGTGCAACCCTGTGGATGTATTACGCGTTGTTAGAAAAGCATTCGACGCTTCTCATCACCATTAACTCTGCGGGTTGCTTCATTGAGACTCTGTACATCGTGTTTTTCCTCATATATGCAACCAAGGATGCCAGGGTAATTACTATTTCATTGTAATTATAAATATATTTGTATCTGTATATATGATGATATTCCTCCAGATGACGGTGACATACATATAGAAGTTAAAATATGCATAATTGTACTAAAACGGACAAATTTGTAGCTCCTGGAAGGAAATTATTTTTATCGTTTTTCTTTCCACACACAAATTTTAGGTACTGTGCCTATCAACATAATTATGTGAAAGTGACATTTTTGTCTCTTTTATGTTGTGTGAGAGTGTTGCACAAAAGAAAATAATTCCTTTTAATATTTAATTTATTGGTAGCTGTTTCACCTTTTTGAAAGGGAAATGCTATTAAAATAGAAAAACAATTGGAAAACGTTTTTCTAAACAATTGTTTCAAAACTTTACTGGAGTATAATTTTTCTTGAATTTTACTTACTTATGTGCTAGACTCAAATTTTCATGATTCTGCACAAAAAATTACCTATAATTTCAACATTGTAAGTGAGTCTTCCCATATGATATATTTATGCCACCCTAACAATTTATTGATTTATTCATTTATTTTGAAAAACAGAGAAACGCAATCAAGCAGATCGTGTCACTGAATGTGTGCTGTTTCGGATTTATCCTTTTGTTCACGTTATTCCAATTTCATGGTGCTTTTCGGCTCAAAATCGTAGGATGGGTTTGTGTTGCTATTGCAGTTTGTGTCTTCGCAGCGCCTCTGAGCATTGTGGTGAGAACAAAACCCAAGTTTAATTATGTATCTTTTATAAATTTATCATTATTTTCCTTACTTTTATTATCTACTTAATTCTATTCTTGCTTGCAGTTCCAAGTTGTCAGAACCCGAAGTGTTGAGTTCATGCCATTCGGCTTATCATTTTTTCTTATGTTGAGTGCCGTTATGTGGTTCGCTTACGGTTTATTCAAAGAAGATTGGTGCGTTGCGGTAAGTAATAATATATTCATTAAATAAAAAAAAATTCTCCAATAAATGGTCATCACTTATATTTTGACGATATGATTTTTTCCTGCAAAAGTTTGTCTTAGATAATATGCAAAGAGCTATATCGGTGTAATGGTGCTTCTTTCTATTTGAGACAAAAGTACTGAATTTCTATTAACGATAGCCCAAGTTGTTAAATAAATTATTTTTAGGAAAAAAAATTACTATTTTATATATCATTATATGTCCATAAATTGTGTAAAAGGCATTTGAGTTTGTAATGAATTTGTTGTAGTATGCCCGATAATAAATTGAAACCAACTAAAATATCTACTTCAAGTACAGGTGTCACAATAATATGATTTTCACCATACTTCATTTTTATCGTGATACTATACTCACATCATTTCGGTTTTCTTTTGGAGCAACACTTTTATCACAAAAATCACTTTTAACACACAACTTTAATTATTTCGTTTACTAACTTTACTAAATAAAAACTTTATGTAACATTACATTTTATGGAAATCAATCTTTTCCTTATTTCGTTTATGTTCGTTTTTCCAGCTCCCGAACATACTCGGGTTCTTTTTGGGACTACTTCAGATGTTACTGTACGCAATCTACAGAAAGACACCAAAACCCGACTTAGACGAGAAAAAAATCCCTGAACATATAATCAATATGGTCGCACTAGGCGGGCCCGAGGTACACCCTGTCGATCCGAGGTCAGGTGAAATCGAGAATGAGAACAATAAATTTGAAGACATGAAAGATGAAAAGGAACAGGAGGAAACTGTTCGCACCAACCAGAAGTGGGTGGGCCCACCCCCAGAGGAGCCCACCCGAGCCATGGTCCAACTCGGTCCAAGCCCACCGGTGCTTGTTGTTTGCGCAGCTTGAGGAAAGTGAGGAGATAAATTTTGGGGGGCACTGTCAAGAAAATTTCAATTTACATTTTGGGGGCACTGTTAAGAAAATTTCTATTTGCATGCACTGTGGTCAATTAATGTTTTTTTTTTATTATTGTTATTATTTTTTATTTTTATATTTTTATT
>MKEJ01011204.1:0-11050 GCA_001753735.1 Embelia ribes
TAAGTTCACTATCATTTCTCCAATATATTATACAATACTTTTTGCAGCAATGTATCTCCTCCATAGGAAATCCCATACCCTCAACTAACTTTTTTGTTTTGTAAAAAGGGGAAGTCGTGGTGTTGTTTTCAGGTAGTACTTCTTACAAAAACACCGATAACTTATCATACCATCTTTTTGAAAGATTATATTCCGATTTAATGCTCAACATCTAAGACACAACTGATAATAGTGAATGTAACAAACCGGACCATAATTCCTGCTCAGCCGCATAGAGCATATCATTTAAGTATCATGTCATCCTATCTGGGGCTTCGGGCTCTAAATCTGGAATAAAGCTAGGACCCCCTACATCCATTACCATAGTACGAAATGGATTATAGGGTTCTACATTTTTCTCACCGTGCAGATTTCAAACAAAATAATTCTCTAAAAAATCTTTTCGGCAGAGAAGATACAATACGTCCTCAACTTCTACAAATTTTTTATTTCCACGTTTCTTACACAAACACTTAATTTTATTTCCATCTATAAACCAAGGTTGAATACTTGCAAAATCATATTTGCCACTCGTAAATTCAGGATTTAGTTCTCCAATTAATATTCTTCTACACATTAATGATCTTCACTGTTCATTTTTACCCTACACATGTTTAAAAAATTTTTTGATTATCCAAGTAAAAATTATGGTTTCTAACATTCATAATGAAATTTATAAAACATAAATGTTTATTTAACTAAAAAAAAATATAAACATATGTTTATAGTTTCAGGGCCTATAGCACGGTGGCGCCCCAAAAAAGAATGAGAATAACAATAGCGGCCAGAAAAATTGATTTTGCTGAGCACAACAATGGCCGGAAAAATTAATGTCACCAGAAAAATCAATTAAAACATATAACAGATGGCATGAATAATGCACAACAAAGTTGATAATGCTAGCATTTGGAGACCAACTCCCAAATTTTAGAATGCACAACAAAGTTGATAATGCTAGCATTTGGAGACCAACTCCCAAATTTTAGAACAAGTAGAACATACATAGCTGAAAGTTCATGTGTATTTGGAATTTTATGGATACATATATGCTCTATAGTTGCTGTACTTTTGTAGAGGAAATTTCAAAATTTTGAAACGGTATTTGGAACGGAGTTTGAAACATTTCATTTGGAATGAATAATTGGAATGGAGATTGGAATGCCTTATTAAAATATTAATTTTTAAAAATATTGGAATGGATTTTAAAACTAGAAATTGAAATGGATGCTTTTCCGTTTTAACGTCCATTCCAAAAATTGATGCTAAGTTTTCCTGCTTATTTTTGGAATGGATATTGAAACGGATTTTATCCGCTCCAAATTTTGTTTATGGGTCAAAGATTTGACCATCAGCTCCAATTACTTTGTTTCAATACTCCACTTTTCTTGTAGTTACTGTTTGCCTAATATTATATATCAGAGAAATTAATAGAATTTTAGTGGAAATTTACGCTGCTATACAGATCTAATACAAGAACTATTTTGTCACAAAAAAAAAAAAAAAATCATTGCTAGTTACAAATATAATCATTTTTTATTTATTATCGATTGCCATTCTGTTGTCCCTTTTTAATAGAAATGAGATTTTGTAAACTCATAAAGGCGGAATTAAGGCTCTTAATACCCAATTTCAGGATTTATTTGATGAAGAATGACGCAAGGAACAAATTATTTTATTTCATACTTGTGTAGAAGGGTTACAAGACTGCTTCAAATGGTTACAAACTAAGTTAAATTACAATGTAAACTATCACTAATATTGGGGGAAAAAACTAAGTTAAAAAAACAAAAACTATTGTGGTTCTCGATCTTTGCTTCAAATGGCCTCTTGCCCTTTTGTAGAGAACTGCTAATACAACTTCTTGTAACTGCTGTATTTTATTTTATTTTTTTTGCCTTTGATATCTTTTGGGCTTGATCCAATGGTTGTTGTTCAATCTAATAAAACATTATTTTGTTGCCAATTCAATACTTGGTCCTTGTCACGACACGTGCCTTGTCTCCTGTCTGTCCACTATTTCTGTAACCTATCACATGTGTATACTATCTTTATTTTCTTAATTACAACTATGTACAATGTTACATAGCCACTAAATCTTTGGCTTAAAATTATAACGTTAATATTACTAATTACTTCACTTTTTTAGCTCAGAATAAATAACAATTGTCATGATAAATTTGCTAAAAACCTTAGGAAATTTTTAGGTTTAAACACATTGTAATTTATATCACACCACAGAAATTATTGTAGTAACCAATATAATCACATATAAGAAAAAAGAACTCCTGTCACGTTTTTTATTTGCAGTTGTACATTTTATGGGACATAGGTATGTCCTTATAGCCCCTGACCATAATAGGCGAACATAGCTACAAATTAGATATGTAATAAGCACATACCATCTCTAGCTTTTATTCTTCATTGCTTATTAGTTATTAAGTATCACCTCATGTTGTGACTATATAAGCATGCGCATATGAGTAAAATATCACCCCTCAAGCTTTTCACAAATAGAGAGTTGGGCTTGGGTTTATTTCAAGGAGAAAAAAGAAATAGAAGTTAGCCTTGTGTACTAATAAGCTGACGTGGTCTTATTGACAAACTTATGCATTTAATTTAAGAAGTAGATTTTATATGTACAAATATGTATATATAAATTTTACATGCATCAATTCATGCATTGATTCATAGGTGATATACTATTAATTTGATTATAAAAAGAAGAAAATTAATTTGATTTTTATGTAACAAATTTAGTTTTCTCTCTCCTAAGGTTTAATACGTAAATGGATGTCTGTACTAAAAATCTACTACATATGTTTACAAATTGGCATACTTTGATTCGTACTTATCATGAAATAATTCTTTTAGACAAATCTGAATAAGACCATGACTTGCCTAAACTACAACTTATTTCTACCCCTTTAACTCATAAAATTAGGATTTGCTTAAGTTTTTTTGTTATACATGCATACTTCCTATAAGGTATTTTCATTGCTTATTACAATTTGATAACCTTTACCATGAAAACATGTCTATATATATCAGTGGTTTGTGCATGTAATGTCAGCATATCACAAAGAGGGATTTGCTCTCAATACAAGAATTTTTTTTTGCTTCTAATATACCAGGATTTTTTTGTATAAAATTACTATGTTTTGAGGACAAGATTACTATAATTGTTGTGCCTATAAATCCGTGACCCGGGGATCGTTGGATAAAAAGAAAAGGAAGAAAATAAAAATGTGTGTTTCTACGTCATCGTCATTACTACAACATGTAATTACCACTGCAGAGCAATACTGCACAATTATATACAACTATCACTTCAGAGTTTAACAATGATAAATACATATATAACCTGCCTACATATATATGTATAAACTATTCTAAAAGAAATAGGAAGGTCTGAGCAAACACTATATAAAAACATCCGGTACAAGTGTAAACGATCAGTTTACATATACACCACCTCAAGCTATTTGTCTAACAAAAAAGAATAATAAAAAGAAGTTACAACATATTCTTCCCATTACAAAAGTAATACATGAGCAACAACTATATTTAAATTCTAAATCGTAACGATCATCCTACTATAGTATCAAAATATACATATATATGAGCATCTAAGGATGCTCGAAGCCTATCTCCGTGCCTGCAAAACTACATATAATAATAAAGAAAAAAAATGAAATAGTCAGATGATGGACATTAAGATATAATTGAGTCTAAGTGCTGTAGGACATGGATGAGCATGTTATTTTAAAACAAATAAGATATCAAGTTAAGCATGCTTCAACAATAGTAAAAAGTAAAGAATGCTAATAAATGCTAATATGAATAACATTACAACATGCCATGATTATGCCCATGATAATCAAAACTCGCCAACACTATGACTATGCAAAAGATAACTAGGACTCGTCTCGCCTCACTAATGACTCAAGCTAAAAAGTTTGGACTAGTATTTATCATTTTGTAAAACGATGCTAGGATCCATTTGCCAAACGTAATGGCAATCCTAACCTTCGTTGACCCATCTGCCACATATAACGCCAATCAATGGTAATATCACTGATCAGGTTTTTCGCCTTTTACGGTAAGATTGTAGGCCTCATTGCTTTCGGTTGTTTGTAAAATAACAATAGTTTGTCCCGGAAAAAAAAAATGAAAAGACTATTCAATTCCTAACTCAATTCATGTCAATGCATATGTCTCGTCTACACATGCTAATCCATATATCTCGCCGCCACATGGATATGATAATAAACAATGCAGTAATATGATCAATTATTCTACGAGCTAGTTATCATGCCAAAATTTATCATATCAATTACGTTATACATAATGTCATCCATTAAGCATCTAAATACACCATATAGCTAATCATACATGCCTATATACTACAAATTCTCAATTGTATATTAAGTTTATAATTTGTTGTACCTCGCCCATACATTGAGTAGTCACCAGAAGGCTAACGTCAAATTCTAAGAAAATCCCCCTTCATACTTGAACCAAATTACTCTAGCATGCCACTCGAATTACTCCGCTCCTAGTATATAAAACGTTCTAAAAGACATAAGAAAGAACCTTGCTAAATTTGTTTCAACAACTAACTCTACATGAAAATCGGGAAATCGGAAACGAGAATAGAATTTGATGAAATTAGCTCAACACATAGACCTCGCAATAGCGATAAAGAAGTGTTGAAGTCTCGAAGCCAACCGAACTTCGATACTAAATGAAATCGCCCCACTTTTACCAAGTTTCAATTTTATCTTTCAACTCGAGAAATGATCTAAAAGACGAACATGAATCGTCATGCACCTAGATAAGAAAATAATCCCCTCACGATAAGGAATAAGAATATATAATTTATTTTAGCCCACAAAACATGGCATGGAAACCAAGAATTTGAAAAAGAACGAGATGTGTAGTGAGACTTACCTCAAAACATTCCCCCTCGCTCTAAGGCAGCCAAATATCTACTTTGTTTTCACTTACGAGCTCGGGAGTTAGATCAATTCATGAGCCAAAGATTGAGCTTTCCTATTCACCCCCCTCTTTCCCCTTTACCTCTGTTTCATATAATTGGGGAAAATTGACTTTAAGTCAACATGATGTGACTCTTTAAAAGTTATTCTAGATAGAAAATAAGTCGACATATATAACCAATTAGTCGACTGATTTCAAATTAGTTGATAGAATTACCCGATCAGTCGACATATTTACCCCACTTGAGAACCAGAAGCCCCTAGGACAAAACATGATCAAATCAGTCGACTTATTTATATAATCAGTCAATGGATTCCAAATCAGACATATTTATCTAACATAATACTCTAAAATACTTCAAGCCCCTTTTCGTCCTTTCTATGTGTCAAACTAGATTTTCCTTAAAATACGAAAGTTGTAAATAAATGAAATATCCAATGGTATATCATAGATTTCAATCGGATTTAATGTTTAGGAGATATGGCCAAAATACCGATAAGATGTCATAACAAAGTTTGTTATTGAACTTGATTTCGATTCTACAATTTTCACTTGTCATCACCATACACTACGCCGCACTAACCCCATGCTACGCAATATGTAATAATAGTACACTATTATTATACACAATATCTCTATGATAATACAATACATGTCAATAATAATATTATGATGCAATCAATAATATTATTAAAGTGAAAATTCATTCGAATTTCCGGGACATTACATAAAATGATGACAATTTATTGTAATTGATTTTAATAAAAATTAAACTAAATATACTAATAATAAATTATCCTTGATTTGGATTAATTTATTCTAAAGTGATTTTGTAAATTATATGAAAAAAATATTCTTGTATGGAGATGACTTCCCACAAACAGCTAGTGGCTGTTCATAAAAAACAAAAAACAAAACAAAAACAATAGCGGTAATATTTTTTTTATTAGAAAAATAAGAAACTATTGACCTATTGCTAATGTCATGGATAGTTCAAATTTTGACAAATGTAACCAAGACTTTAGTAACGGATAAAGCATCAGACAACCTCAAAGACTATTAACCATACTTTAACTGTATAATTTGCCAACTGGTCTCTATCTTCCACGTGGTTAGGTATCTCTCTCTTACTTAAATCTCTTTTACGCTTAAATAAATAAAAGCTTTTCATTTTCACCAATTACTTCCAATATTTTTTTCAAATCCATTAACTAAAGAAATTAACAGATATAAGAGAAAAAATGATGCAGCACAAATTTTTTTTTGGGGGGGGTATTTAAAGGAAAATGAAAATGTCCAATAATATATTTAAAGGAAAATCCTAGCAAGTAGATAAGAAAATAATATCATAAAAATCTTATCAAATAAAAAAAAATCTCTAAAATACAAATTAACCAAAATTAAAATAAATAAATAAAAATAAAGATACCCTCTTCAACTCTACCGGTGTGAAAAAGAACTCAATTCTGGCAAGTAAAGATGGATAAAAGAACTAGATCCCAGTAGAAGAAACTCCAGACGTATCAATCTCCCAGCCATAAACTATGGGTTGTGCAATCTTCTTCTTTCGGCGGTTGTTAATACTTCTGATCAGCAATCTGACCTCGGGTGAGCTGGACACAGGCATAAGATGATCGTAGCGACTCCTATAGAATGCTAATATATCGGGATTAAGCTACTACATAGTATCCAAAGAAATCCAAGTAGCATCTTACTCATGATGACTGGCCCAACGAATACTGCTCCACTATTCCATCACTAGGAAATACAATCCGATCATCAAGAATAACATCAATTTTATCTTTGCATACTGAATAGGGAAGGGATGGTAAGGTAAGAATAATGATATCATCTGATTTAGGCTCGTTAGGCAAAGTAGGGAGTGGTAAAGTGGGAATAATGATATCATCGGGTTCAAACTCATTCGGCAAAGGGGTAACTGAAACAAAAGTATCATCGGAAGGTGTGAAAAAGTCATTGAAGGCGATGAGATCCTCAACATTGAAGATAGATCTATAACCCAAGTCATGAGGTATATTAATAACATAAGTATTTGGGTCAATACGTTTTACAATTTTAAATGGTCCAACACTAATTAGTTGCAATTTGGACATATGTACGAAAGATAATGTTCTGGTCAAATGTGAACCATAACATAATCCCCAATATTAAAATCAACATGCATTTATGAACATCAGCGCAAAGTTTATAAGTTGCATTACCTTTTTCTATTCATTTATTGATTTCGACGTGTAACTCGTGTAAGTATTATGCAAATTCCTTAGTGGACATTAAGACTCTAGCATGTGGGGACATAGGAACAAGTTCTAATAGATTTCTAGGCTTGTAACCTTGCACTGTTTCAAAAGGGCTCATACCGGTTGATCTATTGATGGAATTATTATACTTGATCTATGCATCAGAAATGAGTAAGTCCTATCCCCTAAGATTCCCCTAGACTAAACTCCTCAGCAATGCTCCTAAATTATGATTGATGACCTCGGTCTACCCATCAGTCTAAGGGTGATAGGTAGTTGAAAACTTAAACTTAATACCAACCATGTGCCACTAAATGCACAAAAAATGACTTGTGAAATGGATATCCCTATCAGACACAAGAGACTTAGGAAAACCATACAATTTGACAATCCCATTAAAATACAACTTAATGATTGAGACACATAAGAAGTTTTAGTGCAAGAAATGAAGTGTGCCATTTCAAAAAAATGATCACCACAACAAGAATAGAGTCGTGCTCTTTGAGGTACGGAGAAGGCCTAAAACAACTTCCATGCTGACATCCTACCAAGGACAATTAGGGACAACATGAGAAGTATATAATTTCTTAAGTTCAACCAAATGACATGTACGATAATGACTAACTATCTTAGCAATATTCCTCTTCAGTCGAGACTAATGGAAATTGTGTTGTGCTTCCTCAATTGTCTCATGTCGCTCAAAATGGCCTGAAAGGCCACCTACATGGATTTCCCAAACAATGAAATCTCTCCAAGAAGTATCAGGGATGCACAACTTATCATCTCTAAAGAGATATCAAGACTAAGAAAATCCTTAGCATCGTTAATCTGTCCGCTAAGCCAAGAAATAAAAATCTCTCTAAAGTCTAGCAAAGATTCATGTAACGTCTCGAAATTTACGAGTAAATTTTTTATTTTAATAAATACTATTATTTTACGAATTATAGTGATATTATTTATTATGTTTCGTATTATTGTTGAGGTGTGTAATTTATTTTTTATACATATCATTTCTTGTACATAAATAAATTATTCCCTAATGTATATACATATACATTTTGACTTATATATACATATTTGTGGAGAGGAGTGGTCAGCCACCTTCTTTTGTTTGTTTATTTATTATATATTTATTTCTTTTATATTTACTTGGTTACAAAGTTGACACCAAGGCACAACCACCAACTTTTCTTTTTACCTTAGCCTCGGCACAAGTGTATCATTTTTTCGCTTCTTTGCCCGAAATAATGGAGATAAGGAAAGAGTGAGTTTTTTTTGGGTTTTGATCCGATACATGTCGATACGTTGGCCCTCCAAGTTTAAAACTTATATTTACAGAACAAGTCGCGAGGCCTTTGTTTTGATGTATGTCTCATTTACTTATTTTCTTCTTTATGTTTTCTCATTTTTCTGTATCAAATTGGCTAGTCAAAATAAATTTATAAAACTTATTTCTTAGGTGTCGTATATGATTTTTGTAAATAGGTTCGTATTGATCCGAAGTGCGTAGATAGATCAAATGAAAACCAAAGTGGGGTTCGTTCGGTTTTTAGCCTGTTTTACCTACTTTCAGTGGCCGTTTGAGCTCGAGACCTATATCTTTCGAACCACCTTTGTGAGGGTTATAAGATAATGTAAGTTTTATCATTTCATTTTCTAGGTTACGTTTTCTCAATTTTCGTGTCATTTGATTTGTTGAAATAAAATTAGGAAATAGTTTCTTTACGTATTGTAGAATATTTATGTGTATAGGATTCACATGATTTGAGTGACGGAGCTAGAGCAATTTAGTGGCGCAAGAAGAGGGTTTCAGGATTAAGCTCGAGACATTCCGCAGTGGCATTCGAAAGAATACGGGGTACAGGCTAATTCAAAATAATGATATAAATTTAAATTTTTGAATATATATTGACATATGTGGCATGTTATATTATTTTTGTAGTTGTTTATGTATATAGACATGTTGTTAGTATACATATATTGTAACAAAGTGTATAGATACTGTAGTAGTATCTATTTCATTTCAGTGGAAGGGTTATATGTATATATATATATATATATATATATATACATATATAGTATAGCAGTATTGGCATTTATGTGCTGTGTTGATGATCTGTGGCTTTGTTGGCGTATCTGAGGATGTGCTAGCATCCTATGGCAGTGTTGTTTCCGTGGTGTTATTGTTGTTGTGATAGTGTTGTTATTGTGGCGGTGTTGTTGTTATGGCAGTGTTGTTGCAATGGCAATATTATTTCTATAGCTTTGTTGGCGTTCAGTGGTAGTGTTAGTATTCTATAGCTTGGTTGATGTTTTGTGGCGTAGTTGGAGAAGCTGTGGCATAGTTGGTGTAACTGTGGCATTGTCAGAGTAGCTATAGCAGTATCGGACTAGTTGTGGCGATGTTAGAGTAGATATGGAGGCAATGGCGTAGCAGCGGCGAGTATCTGTGTTACTGGCTGCTTATCTGTGGCTACGTTAGCGTTCGTGTGGAGATGGTGGCTTTTCAGAGACAACGGTGGCATATCAGTAGTAACGATGACATGTAATGTAGTGGTGACATGTATGTGGAGGTGATATGTATGCGGCAGTAACGTGTATGTGGTAGTGACGTGTATGTGGCAGTGATATGTATGTGACGGTGACGCTTCAGTAGTGGTGTGTATCAGTGGTGGCAATAGCAGTAGTGACGTACATGTGGTCACAATGTCACACTAGTGGAAAAGCGTAGGTGTGTCCGTGATAGAGTGTTGCGGAGTGGCAGAATAATGGCATAATTGTTTACGAACGAGGGGTTATTATATATATGTATGTGGGGATATGTGTGTGTGTGTGTGTGTGGAAATATATAGATATATAT
Source organism: Embelia ribes (assembly GCA_001753735.1). Taxonomy (NCBI): domain Eukaryota; kingdom Viridiplantae; phylum Streptophyta; class Magnoliopsida; order Ericales; family Primulaceae; genus Embelia; species Embelia ribes. The sequence goes on from MKEJ01011204.1 coordinate 10,156, forward strand.
ATAAGTGGAGATATATATATGTGATAGATATATGTATGTGTTTGTAGAGATATATATATGTGTATGGGGTGATATGCATATGAGAGGTATACATATATATATTGGAGTTATGAGTATCTGATAGCTCTAAGTCAGGACCCTGGCTGGGGGTGTGCAACATTATGAGGGCCAAATAACTTTGAGTCAGGACCTTGGCTAGGGTGTATAACATTATCCCTATGATTGTGAACCTCCTGGTGAGTGACGTTATAGGAGTGGGCATGATCGTGTTACACCATGGGTGGTGGGTTATAGGGGGCATCGGTTGTGTCACGGTGTGTGGTCGATCCTTGTAGGGCATGCTTGTGGAGGTGTATGTGTGTGTGTGTATGCGTGCGCGCGTGTAGAGTTTGGATTTATGAAGTGGAGAAGGAATGTAATGTTAGCCCTTTATAAATTTGATAAGTAGTCGAGGGCACGATATGTCTTCATTATGCGAAGAGTTGGGGGCTTGATATGCCTTCACTATGCGAGCAGTCGAGGGCCTGATATGCTTTCATTATGTGAGGAGTCGAGAGCATGAGATGACTTCGTGATATGGTAGTCGGGGGTATACAATGCCTTCTAGATGTATATGTTAGCGATGGCGTTGGTGTTAGTGATAGCCTTGGCATTGGTATGGTGATAGTTACAACATATGGCGATGGCGTAGGGTGATGGTGTCGAGTGACGATGTTGATGATGGTGTAATAGCATGACATATATAGTATTATAAACATGCTGAGAGTATATATTATAGGGATTGTACGTACCCCTCATGTTGTAGATGTAGTACTTGCCCCTCATATCGTAGACATGTGATTACTTAACTTGTTATTTAAAGTTAAGTTTTATTTATATTCACATGTGCATTCAT
>MKEJ01011207.1:0-13672 GCA_001753735.1 Embelia ribes
TTCATAGAAAAATAGAAAAAATAAATTGTCATCTCTATCGATTATTACATGAAAGTAAAATTGAATTTGCAATTGCATTTCGAATATGATCCATTAGAATTTCTTCTTCGTCATCAGACGAGTCATCATCCCTTTCGATATCCACATCCCCACACAAGTAATCTTCGTTTCCATCAAAATTTCCAAATTCTTCATCAAATATTACTTCTTGTCTTATAAAATTATGCACTACCATTGACGCTACGATAATTAATCTTTGTATTTCGAATGGGTAGGGAGCTATACACTTGGGAATTGGCCATCGAGCTTTCTAAATACCAAAATAACATTTCGCAATGAAGAATGTCTACGATTAAAAAGTTCATTGACTCCATTTGGTTGATGACCATTTTGAAAGGCTGAATTTGATAATAGGGTCCTTTGTGGGGTGCCAAATATATTGTCATATTTGGGTAACAAGTATCGGCGATATCTAAAATCAACAGAAATAAAAAAAATGATCAATTTCTCAAAGATTTAAACCATTAAAGTATCGGTCTGCTTTGATTACAAATTGACATCAATAAAAGCAATGCCCAATTTAAACGCCTAAACAAATTATGAGAAACTATACGAATACATAAACATACACATAATAATAACTTTACATAATTTCAAAGCCTTGAGTTGATGTGTGGCTCAATAATTAAAATTAGAAAATAAATAAATTTCTACAGGATGAGCATGGAGACTTTGAGATTTATGCTATTCAAATAAATTATATTATTTAACTCTTCCTAAGTCAAAGTAATAAGTTTCAATACAATCCACAAAATCCAATTAGTAATTGGTTGCTAAACAATAAAGGAAACAAAAGAAAAACAACCAAAAAAAATCTCAATTCGTCGTCCATATCGGAATATCTTATGTCTATGTGATTATAAATTGATATCCAATTGAATACTAAAAAGCTAAGATATTTAAAATACATTACTTGATTTGTAAAACACATGCATATGCATATGTATACATATACATACATATCATATAAATACTTATTATATACATAACAATTTCTTAATTGGATGAAGTACCTCACTAATCGAACATGTTGTAACTCTAACTTTCACGAGGCAGTGGGTTAAATAAATCAATCAATTAATGAAATCGAGATTGAAATTAGTTAATCCAGGTCAATCATTCTCCCATCATCTGTGTTGATTTCTCTTGTTCTATTTTTTCGTTATTTTATTTTGTGTTAGGTTGTTACTATTTTGTTTTTTTAACAAATTTTTCCACTTTGCGAAAAGTAATTAGAATGAAATTTACGAGAAGCATCAAAATTGAACTAATGGAATTGAACTTTATAGAGTGAGCCACTTTTCATAAAGTACATAAAAAAAAAAAAAGGTACTCACAAAACATGCAAAATTTTCACAAATAAACTTTTGAATCCAGAAAATACTTTTAGCAATACCACCAAATGCGTCCATAATCTCTTCCTAGGTGGTAGGTTGCCAATGCTGGCCTCGAAGCCAATAAATGAAAATTTGTGCATATTTATGATTTAAAAATCTTGTGACATTATTTTAGTGGAAAAATATTATGTGCAGGAAGAGAAAGAAAGCAACAAAACAAGAAAAGGCTCCCTACATGCCCCACAACAAGACCCCAACTACATAGAAAACTAAAATAATCATAAAAATATTACACTATGCTAAAAAGGAGATGCCACATACAGCCACAACCATTTGTGCACGTTGAATACACGTCCCAATTTGGAGAGTGTAACACCCAATTGTATGACGTGTAGTTCCCACATTAGCGCGAGGCTTTGTCCTCATAATAACAGTGTCCATATTCGGAGGAATTATAGAAGTGGTCCTATAGTTACGCGAAAATTCTATTTGGCTCCTATAGTTTCAATCTCAACAGTAATTTCCCCCACATATTTTTAGTAACTGGCATGCTTGATCCATAGGATTAAAACGATGAAATACTTGTATGCGAGCCAAAAATCGAAATTGGGAGGGTTAACCATCGTAGAAAAAAACATCGATGTAGGGACTAAAATCACATATAAATTTTTTTATATCAAAACACATGGTATTAAATCAATTTTTTAAAATTACGAAAGAAGTTGCAAACCTCACTGTCCCTTCATAGCTCCGTTCTTAGTTCCTACATATTTGGACCCTTCTCTAATTTTTTTCTAAAATTAAGAACCTCAAATTACTCATGCTATAGAGCAATATTAGATTAGTTACGATACGTTGACTTGCTTACCCAAAGTAATTCATAAATTTTATCATTTCACACAATTTTTATTATCTATGTTAAGACTATTGCAATTTTTATTGAAACTATGGATACTAAATTAGTTAGGGATGAAACTAAGGAAATTGTTAGTGTAATTAACTTTCAAATTATACTTCCCACGACCAGTAAGCAAGCATGTGCTGAGGTATTAAAATCATTTGTTGGGATGCTAAATCTCGTGTTGAGGTATTAAAATATTGTGCTCAGGTAATAAAATCTCGCGGAGATGTACTCAAATTTCGTGCTGAGGTACTATAACGTCATCAGGAGTTACTATAATCTCGTATTAAGATATTATAATCTTATTCTAAGTTACTCAAATCTATTGTCGTTGTACTATAACCACATGTTGAGGTACTCAAATCTCGTGCCGAGGTACTATATCCTCATGCTCAGGTATTATAATCTCGTGGTGACATACTATAATCATGTTCTGACGTACTATTATCACGTATTGAGGTACTATAATATCTTGTTGTAGTACTCAAATCTTATGCTGACTTACTCAAATCTCGAGCTCAAGTACTACATTCTCGTAAAAAGGTACTCAAATCTCGTATTGAGGTACTATAATTTCGTATCGAGTTACTATAATCTTGTGCAAAGGTACTATAATCTTGTTCTAAGTTACTCAATTGTAATGCTGATTTACTATAATCAAATGTCGAGTTAATAAAATCTCGTATTGAGATATTATAATTTCGTGCTCATGTTGAGGTATTCAAATTTCGTGTTGTGGTACCCAAATCTCGTGCTGAGGCACTTTAGTCACGTGCTGAGGTATTAAAATCTTGTGCCGAGGCATTATAATCTATTTTTGAGGTTTTAATCTCATGCACAAATACCCTAGCCTCATGTTGTGGTACTATAATCTCATATTGAGATACCCAAGTCCATTCCTAGTTCCCACATATTTGGACCATCTCTAATTTTTTTTTATAAAATTAAGAACCCCAAATGACTCATGTTACATAGCAATATTAGCTTAGTTATGATAAATTGACTATCTTACCCAAAGTAATTCATAAATTTTATCACTTCAAGTTATTTTTATTATCTAAATTGAGACTATTGAAATTTAAAAAAAAAAATGAAACTGTGGATGCTAAATTAGCTAGGGATGAAACTAAAGAACTGTTAGTGTAATTAACCTTCAAATTATGTTTCCCACGACCAGTAAGCAAGCGCGTGATTTTACTCCTCTATTATAACAGCAGCCACAAACATCACGGGACCCAAAATTAACCCCCTCCCTCACTCTCTCTCTTTCTCTCTCTCTCCCCCTCCTCGACAGCTCTGAAATCCGACCTCAACTCGAGAGACTAGCAACGACCCAGTTCCGGATTTGTCTCCAAACCCCAAAACTTCAAGATCGCCGGACTCCGGCGACACTCCGGCGAAGACCCCGACACTTGACACCGCCGATGATGCAGCTAACTACTCGAAATTTCCACAAACCCTGGTAGAAAGATAGAATTTTTTGAACAATGTCGGAGGGAAATAACAGTGCGGCGGCGGCGACGACGGGAGTGTCGGCGGAAGAGGCGGCGGCGAAGGTGGTGCAGAAGAGGTACGAGGGGCTGGTTATGGTGCGTACGAAGGCGGTGAAGGGGAAGGGCGCGTGGTACTGGGCCCACCTCGAGCCGATGCTGGTCCACAACCCCGACACCGGAGCACCCAAAGCCGTCAAGCTAAAGTGCGCCCTCTGCGCTGCCCTCTTCTCCGCCTCCAACCCCTCCCGCACAGCCTCCGAACACCTCAAACGCGGCGCGTGTCCCAATTTCACCCCCAGCTCGAATCCGAACCCAAACCCTGGTCCGAGCCCAACCCGAAGCCCAAAGCCCATCTCATCTATGCCTCCCCTGTCCCTTCCCTCCTCCTCCTCCTCCCACGGCAACCGCAAACGCTCCTCTGCCCACCGAGCCGCCGCCTCAGCCGGAGTGGGCTCACAAATACCTCTCACCATCATCGACCCAGGAAAATTCTCCGTCGACATCGCCTACCCCCCTCCACTGCCGGCCGTTGGTGGCGCCACCGTGTCCGCTTCCGTCTCGGGTGGTGGCGGGTATTTTGGTAGCCACCAACAGCAGCAGCAGCATTTGATGCTGTCTGGAGGGAAAGAGGATTTGGGGGCACTTGCTATGTTAGAAGATAGTGTGAAGAAATTAAAAAGCCCGAAATCGTCCCCCGGGCAAGCTTTAAGCAAGGAACGAGTCGATTTAGCGCTTGGTTTCCTCTCGGATTGGGTCTACGAGTCGGGCGGGTCGGTTTCCTTCTCTAGCCTCGAGCACCTGAAGTTCAGGTCCTTCCTTAACCAGGTTGGGATGCCCGCTGTGCCCAAGCGGGACTTCGCAGGTGCCAGGCTGGACGATAGGTACAACGTGGCAAAGTCTGAGTCGGAGGCCAGGATCAGGGAGGCGATGTTCTTCCAGGTTTCGTCCGATGGGTGGAAGTCGAAGGGTTACGGAGAGGAGAATTTAGTGAATTTGTCTGTTAATCTTCCAAATGGAACAAGTGTTTTTCGGAGGGCTGTTTTTACTACTGGTGCTGTTCCTTCTTTGTATGCTGAGGAAGTTTTATGGGAGACTATTCGGGATATTTGTGGGAATTCTGTTCAACAATGCGTAAGTATCGTATCGGATAAGTTCAAGGCGAAAGCGTTACGAAATTTGGAGGGACAAAATCCCTGGATGGTTAATTTCTCTTGCCAATTCCAAGGGTTCGTTAGCTTGATCAAGGATTTCAATAGGGAGCTACCCTTGTTCAAGAATGTGACCGAAAATTGCCTTAAGTTAGCTAATTTTGTTAATAACAAGCCCCAAATACGGAACTCGTTTCGTAAGTATCAAGTACAAGAGTATGGCCAATCCGTGTTCTTGAGAGTACCGACTAAACCCTATGAAAAATTGAATTTCGGGCCTTTTAATACTTTGGTGGAGGATATATTGAGCTCTGCTAGGGCTCTTCAGCTAGTTTTGATGGACGAGTCGTATAAGATTTTGTCGATGGAGGATCAAATGGGGAGAGAGATCGAGGATATGATGAGGGACCCTCATTTTTGGAATGAATTAGAGGCCGTTCATTCGTTGGTTAAGATGATCAAATCGATGGCTCACGAGATAGAAAGGGAGAGGCCTTTAGTAGGGCAATGTATCCCTTTATGGGATGAATTGAGATCGAAAGTGAAAGATTGGTGCGTGAGATTTCACATTAACGAAGCACATGTTGAGAAAATCATCGACAGGCGGTTTAGGAAAAACTACCACCCGGCTTGGTCCGCTGCGTTCATACTCGATCCTTTGTATCTAATGAGAGATACAAGTGGGAAATATATACCCCCCTTCAAGTGCCTAACACCCGAGCAAGAGAAAGATGTTGATAAGCTAATCACGAGGCTAGTTTCGAGAGAAGAGGCTCACATTGCTCTGATGGAGCTTATGAAGTGGCGAACCGAAGGGCTCGAGCCAGTGTACGCACAAGCGGTTCAGCTCAAACAAAGGGACCCGATTACGGGGAAAATGAAATTAGCAAACCCTCGAAGTAGTAGGCTTGTTTGGGAAACTCATCTTACCCAATTTAAGTCGCTTGGTAAAGTCGCGGTTAGGCTTATTTTCCTCCATGCTACTTCTTGTGGATTTAAGTGCAATCAATCATTTTTGAGGTGGATAAATAGTAGTAGTGGGAATTCAAGGGTTGGGATCGAGAGGGCTCAGAAGTTGATTTTCATAGCCGCTTATTCAAAGCTCGAGAGAAGAGAGTTTTCGACCGATGAAGAGCGGGAAGCAGAGCTCTTCGCATTGGCGAACGGAGAGGATGAGGCACTACATGATGTCTTCTGTTGAAGCTTCAGTGTAATTCTTTTTTATTTTCCTTCCTTTAGATTGTTATTTAGGGCTCTTATTATTGAATTAATTTAGTATTCTTAGTTTGTATTTATCTACTTGCTTCCTTCGGAAGATTTTGGGGTTATATCGTGTGTTAATTTACTCAATATGTTTGTGTTGATTTCTAATCACATTAATGAAATAACATGCTTGATTTTAAGTGTTTGCACCTTTGAAAGTGTTGTTGCTTGTGAGCATGAGTAGTAAAGTGTTCTAAAAGTTCATTGTAATTAGGGATGAATATTATAGGACCAAGTCTTTAGCTTACCTTCGGTTGAAAGATCAAATTATTAAGAGGCCAAATGCTGGTTTTGTTCGTGTTATCCATTCACTAAATCTGTTATTTCGTTATGTTTGGTTCTGTTCTCACAATTTACACTTTCTATGATTTTCTTGTTTCCACTACTGGTTCAGGAACTGAAGAATAGATGTTTTCGTTTTGTTTACAAGATGGATTGCCTGAAAAAATAACTTATTATAGGCTTTCTAAAACTGAGAGTTTCTGGGGAGATTGTCTAACAACTTTTCTCGAACCTTTCTATTTTTAGAACCCAAAAGCAGTCCAAGAAACCGCACCTTAATCTCAATTGAGTTTCTTTTTCCAACACTTTTGCTCCTTGATCAAGAATGCTGTTAGGAAATCACTATCTTAGCTTTTGCTGTAATAGTTTGACACTGATGTTGGAAATTTGTTTGATCTTCTGAAGAAGAATTTTATCTTGTGCCGACACTGCCTTTTTATGATCTACAGTATTTGTTCTTGTTTCACCATTTCACCGGCAATTTTGATGATTTAACTATTATTATGAAAATTAAAATGTTTGTTTGTTAGAAATAGTATGGTTGTTATCATTCTCAAGTCAAGAATCTACTAATTACTATGGCATTTTTCACTTGCATCATGACTTTTCTTTCTGAAACTTGAGAAAGTTGTATCACTTTTGATTTCGATCCAATGTCTTTGTTATGGGCATAAATCAATTGGTTCAATTGCAAAGTGATTGATCTGTGTCTTTGCCGAAAACTCTTCATTGTTATCCATACATAAGCACGATCAAAACAGATGTTATTATTATAAGTGAGTTGAAATGCCTATTCTTTTAAAGTCATTTGATGATGTTGTAAAATTATGTTGCATACTTCTTAGTATTGTTTGATACGCTGATGAAGAAATGATTTTCCTTTATTTTTTATTTGTTAGTTTTTCAATTGACAGAAGTGTTTGGCAACGAGATATTTCGACTAGAGAGGCATCCATAAAATCCTCTTGCAGTTTCAGATCATGACGGATTTAAAGTTTTCAAGAAAGGACCGAAGTAAGTGTCGGACTAAAGGTTTGCACGAGTTCACTTGGTGGATGGTACTTCGAAATTTTCTTTTTCCTCCTATTCACATATTTTTGGGCTGGTTTGACTCTGCTTCGCCTTTTAATACTATGCTCGTAAAGAGTTGCCACGTTTGAGTAGCAACAAGTACGAACCCATAAGCAGAAGGTTAAACTGAATGAGCACCAAACGTCCTCTTGTTGCTCATTTCTACTGATCTCGTATGCTACATCACCATGATTATGTAGTATACGAGAACGTATATATACTGGTAAAGGGTACAAGAGTCCCGATCTTTCTAGCTGTAGGAGCACTTACCACTGTACTACTAATCATAATCCCAGCTTTTGGTTAAAATGTCTTTTTAAGAGAGTGGAGCCCCCCATTATGAAACAAATAGAACCTCGATTCCAAATTTGGGTTGTTATGTTTAGAGAAGAAAAAAGGAAAAGAGAAAGAGGGGGTGGCCCCTAATTAAGATCATAATTTAGGGTAACTTCTATTTTAAACATTCCAAAATAAAGGTTGTGTTGTTGATGTATAGTCATTGTATTATATGCTCCTCCATGATTGTGAAAGAAAGAAAGAAAAAAGGGGTTGAAAGGACCTCAAAGTTGTACAAAGTTGTCGGCATGAAGGAGCCGAAAAAATGAAGCTATTTTGATATTGATAATCCAATGAAAATTTTGACTAATTTTAGCAGAAGAACCGTAATTAGCAAGCAAGATTTGGGGGGTGTGAAGCGGGGTTTAATTTGTAGGCGATCGGTTTAATTGTTGTAAAGCTATCTGAAATTCTTTCCGTTGGTCAATTTTGTTATGTGAATGATTGGTATCCTGAATTTGAAGTTATATTCATATGTACAGGCTCATGTAGTGATTATGCACTTTTGCCATTTCAATTCTGAGTTCTTTTTATCTTTCTTGCACTTCAATTAATTGCTTGAATTTTGCAAGTTACTTGGTGTTATTGTCATGCCCCGGATCCCACGGAACTCGGACATGTGAGATTTTGAGAAAATGTACACAATTTTACCTTTTTCCAAAACTGCCCAGAGTGCTTGATCCTCACAATGTTTCATCGTCTTGTAATTACAATAGAAATCAGTTTGTAACAAAATATAAGTTTTACAAACTTTAGGAGCCGTTAAAATATAATTTTAAAAGGAATCTGGCTCGGTTAACCAAATAAGTTACCACGAACTTCATTTGTTCCCAAAATCACGTGCACGCTAGCTCATACTTAAATTATTACCAACGAATGCACCCTTCTGAATCCAATAGGGGGTCGTTGCTAAGTAGACATGAGTAAATCCTTTAGGTGCTAGGATCGCCTTCTTCTTGCGGTGCACAATTTGATATGCAAAAGGCAGAAGGGATTAGTTGTGAGAAATGTTCAAAATAATAAGCGACGCGTAAGGAAACAAATCTCACAACCACTACCAATCATGTCACACAATTAGTACACTCAATTTCACGCCTTTGAATTTTGAAACCCGGGTTCGATATTATATTGGGAAATATACAAACTCAAGCTAATATACCTAATACTTTATGCATAAATATTTTGTTTGAGTGGTCCTTCCCATCCTGAAACTCTCGTGAGGCCCAACAAAATCAATATAATTTCAGAAAATTAGAGTATCCGCCATGATACTCTGTTTGATTCAAAATTTGGGGAGTCCAATGTAGCTCCCAAAATTTTGATAATGAAGTCACCACTAAACACAAGTATGTTTCCCGATACAATTCACACACAATTTCTCCACGCGTTAAGTTTTTCAACTCATTTTCAGTTTCCTCAATTTGCTCAATTTATACATAACTGTTCTCAAGTCACGCAAAGCTCACACAATTTATATTTCTTCATTTTATGAAGAAATAAATACCATACATGTATTTTCATCACAAATATATGATATACAAGACTTATTGTCAGGCATATTGTTTGTAACTAACTTGTACATCTTAAAATAATGTGAAATTATGGAATAAAAAGGGATGTGCCACGGTTGTCCCCTGGGTAAAGTGGGCAAAAACTCGCCAGATTCAACTTTTTTCCACATAAAAGTTGGCGAAAATACCTTATTTAGGCTTATTTCTAACTTTTACATGTTAATTGTACTACTGTCCAGAATTGGAGTAAGGGTACCAGATTATACCTTTGCCAATCAATACGAAAGGCGTCTTAGAGGCCACACACACAAGCCTTGGTTATGCATGCACGGATGGGTTCCCGAGACCTTGTGGTGTTTTCTCCTTTCTCTTTCCCTCTATGGGTGAGTAGCTTTATTTTCAGCCAAAAATGGCTGAAAACGAGATGTTTTACATTTTTATATGCTTGCAAAATTAGACAAGTGGCAACATTTTAAACTACCCACCGCTTCAGATCGGTTGATTTGATACATCAGTCGACTGATTTCAATCTGTCGACATATTCGATGAATCAGTCAACTGATTAGGAGCAGAATATGAGTTTCAGTGCCTTGTCAACAGTGTCCCTACATACTATCGACAGTGTCCCTCCATACTATCGACAATCTTTACACTGACTATCGACAGTGTGGAGGACACTGTCGACAGTCCCAAACAGAATAAGGCCTTACAATTATTAGTTGTATTTTGACTATTATATGACTAAGGATAATGCTAGCGAACAACGCGGAGGTCCAACAATGCCACAGTGTCTTTGCCATGTCAGCAAAGATGAGGCGGTAATCCAACGGTATTGTTTGCTAGCATTATCCTTGTGTTATAATAGGGTAAAATAGTTGATTGATAAGCATTTTACTACACATACTTCTATATGTAGAGCTTATGTATCGGAATAATGTGACAACAATCGATTGCAATCGTGAACGTTCACCTCCTCAAATGGTTCGCATTGCCTACTTGAAAGATTGATGAAGTATGCAAAGAAAAGTGAATATTATTAGTGCTTAGAAGATGATAAATTAATGCATGATAACTTTGTGGCACACAGAAAAGGATTGTTTCTTAAATTCAAACTTGTTATCCTCACCCCTACATGATGGAAAGTAATTGAAGGAAACATCATGGCACAATTCTAGCACAATTGTTGTGAAATCAAACTGTTAAGATAAGGGTAAAATGATGATTAGTGTCCTTTGACATTGAAATAATATCATAAAGAAGAATTTGACATAGGATGTCATCATCATATGAAAACAAACCAAATTCTTCATCATAGGAAAAATAAAATTCTTCTTATTAAAGATGCTCATAAATGCACAACCTTCTTGTTATTTTTAGAAAACCCATAAAATGAATTCTTTTCTAGAAGCTATACTTGTCATTTCCTTCCCATCATAAAAGACCCAAAAAGCACTTTAACTTATAACTTTATCCTTTTCCCTCCTTTGATAATTTATGATGATTTTCGTATTTCCTCCGCCAAATGATCATAGGGGTAAAAGGATTGCCGAGCCACATAGGTCTTTACTATCCTTGGATTCGGCACTTTTTCTAAACAAAATTTGAAATCAAACATCGATTAATTCCGTTATTGTAATCAAGTTAACACTTTTAAAAATGGACACTAATAAACTTAATTGAGATTTTCCGAACCTTTTTATTGAACCAGCTCCAATTGGTTTACTTTGCAAAATAAGTAAGGTACGGTCCAAGAACGAAATGGTGACTAGAGAGTCAATAAAATAAAAACGTAAAAATCTTTACCGTTTGGTTTCGTTGATGTTAGCTTACAATATTATCATTTTTAGATGTTACTCAAGCAACGTTCTACACATCTAGCTCCCTACGCAATCTTTTCGTCCAAAAATATTATAGAAAAAAATATATTTCATTACGGAATAAATTGAATATTGGATGAAATGAGGAATAAAGGATGATTCACTTTTAGGTGAGTGAAGTGAGTAGAAAAGTAAAATAATAGAAGTATGGTATAATGTTAGTTTTTGGGGGTCCTCTAATTACATATTTAGTGGGGGGACAGATATTCTTGTCGGCAAGGCTTAGTAACATTGATATTACATGTACAAAAGGTTTTGTAACACTGACTTCTCACCAACTAATAGAAATTTATGGTCTTTTTTGAATTGTATGCTTTGATTCCCCCCACTCATGTTTTTGGTAAAGGGAAAGTAAGTATAATCATTAGTATAGGAAGACAAAAACTTCTCTTTCTACAAGAATCTTTCACCTCCCAATGCTCATTTAAATCATTTCAACTATTTAGTGTCATTTTGTTTTTCATTATATAATAATAATTAGTGCTTGTTTTGGATCTTACTTTTAGTTTTTGTTAAATACAAATGCTTTTAGAGTTGAAGCTCTAGAAAAAGCTGGAAGGGAAAAGAAATTAATACAAGTATTGATGATCATGTACTAAAACAATGTAAATGCTTTTGTGGTTGGATCTTGCATTTGTCCTATTTCTAAGAAAATTATTGACGTACAACATATATATAGGTAAGAGATTAAAGATTTATTTTGAAGCAAAGTGTATTTGTACACTTGAAGAGGCTCCGATAATAATCGGATGAAGAAAATGCACATCCAAGCTACCAGGTCACTTTAACAATACTTTTTTTTTTTCTTCCAAAAATAACAAAATATTTAAAGCTTATTGCGCACATTTTGTAATCTGTACAGAGAACTTAATAATAGTTGGTTTACATATTTTTAGCTTAGAAATTTTTGCCAGTAAACCCTCTTATAATTTTTTTAGTTAAATATTACATCAAACGTAGAACTCATCCGATTTATAGTATTGTTGTTTTGTTAAGCTACTACAAAATAAGAATATTAGTGATGTGAATTGTGTTGAAACAAGTTGGTACCTTATTGTCTACGCCTTGAATTATACTACAAGAACCTAGTGACAATAGGCCATATACATATAGTCACATGTTTTATTCCTTATATGTGTGGTCCATGCATTATTTACATTTTAAAAAACAAAACAAAAAAAAAAGATCACATCATTAAGACTTTGTTTGCTAAAGTAGATTAGAGGGTATTTAACTAGTGGGAACTTTTTTTAGGGAGAATATATTAGAAAATTTAATCTACTTTATTTTACTGTTGTTTCACATGGGTTTGCTATTATATACTTTTCTTGTACCAATTGAGCTTCCCCCTAAACATGTAGACAAAAAGTCTTTCCTCTTTTAAGTTCTTTCACCAAACACTAAACCTCAACTTGCTGCTTTTTTTGGGGGGTGAAAAACGAAAAACCACCATGTACTTTGGACTATTTTCAAATTAGCACCGAGAACTTTCACTTTTTGCAATTGGCCACCACTAACTTTTATTTCATCCCAAGCAACCAGTGACTGTTAACGTATTTAACAGAGTTTGGTCCAGGTATCATAATTTGGTTAAATTGGTAATTAAGTGAAAAACACTATGGAGGGGATCTGAATCCTATTTTCTAAGTTATTATATTAACCAATTAATCCATTTCTTCTCTAACAACTCCGTTTTCTATGGATCGGGCCGACGGCGGGTAGATGGGGAGGCAAATGATGTAGAAAGTGTATGCTCAACTTCAACTAGATTTAACAGAAAAAGTGTTTAAAATGGTAGATTACAATCAATTCAAAGCATAAGGTGCCTAATTGCAAAAGTTTAAAGTTGATGGTGGTGATTTGAAATTGGGCTAAAGTACATGGTGGATTTTTGTTTGTTAACCTTTTTTTTATATGTTTCTACCGATTTGAAGTTTACAATTCTCTACTACAAAATATTTTTGGTCTTATTTTTTCATGTGGGTTTTTGTCAATGAGAAACGTTATTCGCTCAAAAACTATAAGTAGACATTATTGGACAGCTAAGGCTGCTACTTTTCGTTATTTTGGTGCAAAAACCTCATCTTACAAGTTATATGATGAAAATTGATATACATATGGCTATATTATTGAGTTTTAATAATTCTCTATTTTATCTTTTTCGAATACAATGACTACAGTCTCGTACTATAATTAATATATTTTATACTCCCTCCATTTCATATTAAGTATCGTTAAAAGAAAAAAAAATCATTTCATATTAAGTATCGCTTTAGAAAAATAAAATTATTTTTATTGACTTTTTTCAAAGTTTAGCCCTATTAATTACTCAACATATTAAATTTTTTAGTATTTCAACAAATATGGTAAAGTATTAATTTTTTTTATACAAA
>MKEJ01011211.1:0-14028 GCA_001753735.1 Embelia ribes
TTTTTATTAATTATCATAATAATCACAATTATATTTTTTATATTTCTTGTACATACATATTTTTGTTTTTTTACAATAAAAAAGAACAATTTTACAAAACATTATACTATTTTAAAAAAATTTCAAATTTTATTTACCAAACACTATGATTTACCTATTTTGAAAATCAACTTTAAAAAGATGTTTAAGAATCAGATTTTAAAAACAAGAACATTCCCAAAATAGGCCTAAATACTTGGTCCGTCCGAAAAATTACATTTTTACATAATTTTCAAAATTTTGGAATGAATATTAAATTATGAAAATTACCCAAGTTAATTTTGTTTTATTCTTCTCTGCTTTAATCATACAAAAGATTATGCTACTAGATATAATTTTGCAAGGAATAAATATCTTGAAATTGGAAATGGGTAATAATTTTTGTAAATACATGAATAGAAATTAATCTAATATTTATATATAAAGAAGAAGTATAAAATAAAATGAGGTGATAGACAAAAATCTAAAAAACAAATGTGAGAGGAACTGTTGTGGAAAATATCACCGGATAGTAATGAGTTGTCATATTCATCTGTGTCCTTTGAATCAGTTCTATATGGCTTTAAAGCAGTCAGACGATACTATTATGGTGAGAGGGACTTATCGTCTTAACCCTAAACCATCCTCCTAGTACACTTTATAGGGAAACAAAAAAAATATAAATTTTTTTACAATAATATTGCAAGTACTAATAATTATACTGATGTACTAAAAAATACAGTTGCATTAACTTTAATGCTTATCTTTTATTTAAAATAAAATTTATAAAATAAATATTGTCATGCTATTAGAGAAGGTGCATTTTCTATAGTCGGTTAAGTGAATATTACTATTCTAATTTTCTATTGTATAATTAGGGTTAGGTGTTATTAAGGTATGAGGTTTCTGGAAAAATTCCTAGATTACAGTAAACAAATCAGGAGATCATTAGGGGAATAATTTAATAAAGATATTTTTTGTTAGTACGTGTTGGGTGACGAGGAATATTTTAAGCATAGGGACTGAAACGTCATCTGTGACGTCACTTGAGGTTTATTTAATTTGGGCCTGGTAACTTCTATGGGCCCAATTGTGTTTTTTTAATGTTTGAGTATATGGATATAAAGATTAGTGCGTTGCCAAATGAAGATTTTTATTAATTTGTTAGCTGAATTGTTGTCATTAAATAAAAGGAAAGTGAGATGGATTGGTTGACAGAGAAAAGTGCCTTAGGAATCATAAGATTCATGCCCTTTTTTCACCTTCTTGTTTTTTGTTTTTTTTTGTTTTGCTTTTCCCCTTACCATCTATAAAAATTGTTCTTGTTGGAGGTGTAAAGAGGAGAGAGAAAGCGAAGGGTTTGATGGGTACTTATGTTTCTTGATATCTGTTTTCTAGTATTAGCAAAAGTAAGTAATACTAATATGTTAAAAAGTCTTGAGATGCCCAATGACAATAACTTTTATTTCATTTAAATATTTGCATATCTTTATTTTGGAAGTTAAAATTTTAGAAAATCAAAAAATTATAAATACTACAGATGAATCCAATATATATTTAAATTAAAATACAATAACTCGCTTCGTGAAGAATTAAATCGCAAGTCATATGATTAGGCATTGGGTAATGTTCTTGGTGAACGGGGGTGATGTGTCTATACTGCAATGGTACATGTGCCATGCATATCTAGATTTTAAAGGTGCGATCGATGGACACGCCACTCGTATATGTAGCTAATATTTTCAATTAGTATTTTAAAAATAGTTAAAAAGATTATTGTCATGTTCATTCTTCATTTGTATGAAAGATATATCTCCGCATAAGCAACCATCAAATGACGATGGATTGTCACACGCCTATGAAGATTGTAATTGGAGCGGGTTGAGAATAACCGATTTAAACTCTAACTAGTAAAAGTCAGGTCTAACTCAAATCGAGAATGAAAATCCCGATAGCAAACAAGAACTCTTTCATCTAAAATTTTGTTTGGCGAATCGTGCACTTGATGACATCTCGCTTTTCTGTGTTCTGCATATTTGCATATATGACCATTAAAAGTTGAGATATTTTCCATAATGTGATTAATTGTTACTTATAAAAGCTTTGTGTTAGTTTAAAAGGAACCATATTTAAAACCAAAACAACTAATAAAGTTTTTACTATTAGCTGGGTCTAAAACTTATTCGGGGTCTCTTTCATTGCATTCAGTTTGAAATTTCTGTCAAATAAATTCTAACATTTTTAAGTAAAAAAACTGAAAGCTTAAACTTATAAATTGTAACCAAATAAATCTGAGCAGACATCTCTTTGAATTTTTAAGCGCCCCCACTAACCTTTGAGATAGGCATTGCAATATTAATTGGCATATACTTTTCCACAAACTTCTTCCACTTTTAAAGGCAATTGCAACTAGGGAGATGGTAGACAAGGAATCATGGTGATTAGTAATTTCTTGGCAGATTCTTTCGACTGCTCTTTTCATACGAATTCTAGTTGTTTAGAATATGTTTTTGTAGTTGCTTTTAGACATTAATCCGGTCGCAATCCGAACCGATAAATGTCAAGCCATAACCTGAAATGAACTCTGAAGCCACTTAATTCGTTCTTGATCCTAACTCGAGTCAACCTTTAACTCAACCATTATGGACTAGAGGTATCGTTTGGTTGTAATTTATAAAAAAATAAGTTAAATTATTTTTGTTATAATAAAAAATTAGATGTATCTAGTTAAAAATTTTTAATTTATTTAAACTAAAAAATAATAATAAAAAAAAATTAAAAACTATGTAGCAAAATGTAAAGCATTTTTGCGCAAACAACCATAAATGCTTGATGTTAAAAGTTACAACCTAAGAATTGGTGAGAGCTGATTTTCCTTTTTCTTTTATCATTTTTAACTCACGATTGCGCTTTTTTTTTTTTTTCCCCTTTTTAAAAATTGATGTAGGTATTATTTTCAGGTGGTCCAAACAATACTTGCTGACATGCGGCACTCATATGCACGAAAGGAACGGATTTACCCTTAATGCTTCAAACCTTTTTTTTTAATTAATGTACTTGAATCCATTGTACTCAATTATTGTACTTTACGAACCAAAAGCTTATAAATTGAAATAATTTATTGTAAATAAGTTGAATAAAAAATAAATTAAAAATACTGCTAGTAAATAATCCTAATTTCATACCTTCTTTTTAATTTCCAAAAAAAAAAAAAAAAAATCCTAATTTCATAAAAATTTATACTGAAAACATAATAATTTTTGTACAATATACTTTTTTTTTAATGTAGGGAGGGGAATTCCGAAAGGGAAAAAGTAGAGTCTGTCCTATGGTTGTGGGTTAAAGGACCACGTTGTTAGATTCTTTATTTCTTTCATAGTATCTATGAAACACTGCAAAAACCACAGATAAACACTGTTTCATTTCCGAATCTATCTTGGTCTTTTTCTCTTTTTGCGTCTCAATTAAAGATACTTTTTTTCAGCTTATATGTCATTATTTTCACTTGATCAAAAAAGCCAACAAACTTCACCAGTGTCAACATTTCTATACATCTTAATGGAAAGTACACTTTCTTTTATTTTACTAATTTCCTGTGCAAAAGGAGTATTAATATTAATAAAATAATGTTGGAAAATATAAGAATTAACTATTTTACAAAGATTACACAAGAAAAATGAATAAACTTGCACCGAATAAGAACATAATGGCACTTATATGGCATCATTTGGTGTAGAAATTGTATTAAAGCGTGATAACGTTAGTCCATGGATGGAACCATGGATGACCAAATTTATATGTATGTTCCATGAATTACAATGAGAGTGGGAAACTCTTATTTATAATTACAGAATTAGATCCAATAGGCTATACGGTCAATAAGGGATGCTAATCCTTTCTATATCAATATACTCAGTAACATTTTTGGTCACGTCTCTCGTGTCCTTAAGCTTAACTAGTAAATGTGAAGGGAACAAAATAAATCTCTTTCTTTCAGTCCTCAAACAAGCAGATGCACACAAAATCAATTTCGTTATGGGGAGAAATTTACTTTCGTGTCAAAGAGAGGAAAACAACATAAAAATAAAAGGAAGCTATGATCATAAGTTTTTTATCCACCAGATGTATCTCCTAAATTAAAACAAAGAGGCTAGTTACATGGATCCCAAGCATCCATCGTCGCATCCAAAAATAAGTGTTATACGTCGGGGATAATCTTGCCTTGTAAGTGATTTGAATATCAGAATCTAATAACTTTGATCTATTAGGGATATGTAAAATGAGTGCTAGATATTGGATATGAATCCAATGTTCGTGAAAGAAAATCATTTACAAGAAAGAATGGATGAAATGAAATCACTTTGTAGTATATGAATCTAGTTTCCATTGTTCCATGCTCTCCTTTGCCACTATACTAGCATGCTTTCAATTTGAAACTGCAACCTTAGCTGGGAAATGGGGTCCCTTTTAGAAGAGCATTGGTGACCTATCACTTTCCTCTATTCATTGATTCATTCACTCAATTAAACTACTCTTGTCCTTGATTTTCACTAAGATATTTTAGAAGTTAGTACCAATTTTTGTTTGGTAGAATATCAAATTATCAGTTTGTACCGATTGTTTCATGGAAACCTAGAGTTCTTTTTCAGTCCACAAAAAGGACGGTTTTTACCAAGTTTCTCAAAGAGTATACATCTCTTTTAGACGGGAAAAAAATTGGAAGTTGATAAATTCAATGAAAAATAAAAAAAAGAATGAGGCATTGGACGTTGTTTGTTGTTATATTTTGTTTGTTAGATCTTCTCCATCTCAGTTTCCAAAAATGAGTTTTCCCAAGCATACGATGAGGGTCCTTTTTCAACAAGAAAAAACATTTGTAGAAGGGTTTTGATGAGAATTTTCTGTTAAGCTTAACAATTGTTGTTTTCATGTCCTCAATTTGATTAAATATCAAATTAAACACTTTAATGAAAGAAGTTTTCTTTAAAAAAAAAAGGAAAATAAAGAGAAACTCAAAAATAATCTTCCATACAAGAAAAAATAATCTTGCACTAATAAAAGATTTAATCATGGTCATATATTTTTTTATAGGATTAACATGAAAAATTGATTAAGTTGGTTTCTAAGAAAATAGGTTGAAATAAATCTGACTTATCCAAATACAGATAGTCCCTCCATATATTTAACTCTATTCTAAAATATAAATATATCTAAAAAAATTTCTATTTTACAATCCAAAAATAACTCAACTATTATTATAAAAATATAATTATTTTAGTTGATAATTTGAAATAAAGAAAGATAATAATATATTTAACGAAATATATATATAATCACTTATCCAATATCTCGTCTAATATCCTTTTTAAAACTATGCTAGAGATAATTACTGCAACAACCCCCATAGTTTCAACAATAATTCTTTTAGTCCTTGTAGTTTCACTTATAATAGCATTAGTTCTCAAAGTCTGAAATGTTTTCAAACTTGGTCCCAAAGTTTAAGAAAAACGTCATATTTGGTACTATCTGTGATTTTTTCTCATATTAAGCATATTACAATACTCAAAATAAGAGAAAATAGCAGCATTAAACATCATAAAAATATTAAATTACACCAAAATAAATACATATTGGCAACTTCATATATTTTCTTCCTTTACAAATGACTTTAACTTCACAATAAATATTATAATTTTAATAATTTAAAAACAAGATATAAAAATTAAAATTTTATTATCAAAATTACCTTATTTTTAATTGAATTGCTCTTCAAATTCCCACACTCCCTATAACTTCCACATTTAAATGTAACTAAGTAACAATTATGAGATGTTACATCACATTGGATCCATACGAGGACTCTTTATATTTTTTTAGAATTATTTGCATAAATTTTTAAACAAATTTAATACATTGAGCTTGAGATGTAATTAAAAAAATACAATTATGAGATATTAATGTCTATAGACATGTTAAATTTATATTGACAAGGTTAAAATATTATTAACATTCTTCTTATGGAGTTATAGTCCACATATATTTCATCTTAATTATTTTACTCCTATATTTTGGTGTTTTTTATGAATATCAGTACTAATTTATTTTTTACAGCTCAAGATGTTAGTTTTCTTACAGTACTCATATTATGAATGATAAGTCCAAACAAAATTACTACGAAAGATTATTCAAGCAAGATTAAGTATCAATTTAATTTTAAAAAATAATGATAAATAAATTACTAATTAAGATTAATTTTGATAAATTAATAATAATCTTCTTCTTCTCTTCCAAATAGTATTACCTATTAACACTAATATTTTTTTTAATGACAATTATTTTTCCATTTAAATAACCTAAACTCAAAAATAACCTCTATACATAATATGTTCATCTCATACTAACAAAACTTGCAAAAAAAAAACTAATAAAAGAAATTGTCTTTTATTAATCTGAGTTAAAAAAAATTAATTACAAAATTTGTATCCGAAGAAATATTTTTTTATTATGTAATAGTTATATATTTTATTTAAATTAACTTGTTAGGTCATTTTCATAAAATTCAAATACGCATACTAGTATATACAATAATGTCAAGAAATATACCAAAAATAATCACAACCAAATTAGGAAATATGTAATATAAAATCTGCCAAACTAGGAAATATAAAATTTGCTAAGTTTTTCCTTAATACAATCCCGCAATCGAAACGATAGTGGATGAATGTTGAGATTGAACACTATAATCTTAAAACAAGAAGAGATAATAGGCTTGGTGAGCCCATCAACAAGTTGATCCTTATTAGCAACTAAGCGAATATCTAACAATTTGCCAACAACTAAATTACGGACAAAATGATAATCAATATCAATATATTTCGTACAAATATGAAAAGAAGAATTCACTATGAGATGTATAGCCCTAATATTGTCACAATAAAGAGTCAGAGGGGCAGGAGAGGTCAGTCCAAGCTCTCGCAAAAGCGAGTGAATCCAAAGAAGCTCAACGGTAGTATGCTCAAGAGTTCGATATTCAGCCTCAATACTAGAATGAGAAATGGTGTCTTATTTCTTAGATGACCAAGAAAGGAGAGTTCATACAAGAAAAACATAGTAGCCAGTAGTAGACCAACGATTATCAAGACAATTTGTCCAGTCAGCATCTGAAAAAACTAGCATCTGAAAAGAAGTGGTGCAGTGGACAAAAAGTCCATAATGCAAGGTATGTTTCAAGTGTTGAAGATTTCGCTTCATGGCAACCCAATGGGAGTCACAAGACTAGTGAAGAAACTGACAAATACGATTAACCGTGAAGGAAATATCTGGCTAAATGATAGATAAATACTGAAGAACGTCCATAGTACTTTGAAATAAGATAAGATAATCGAATAAAGCACTATCAAACTTGGACAGTTTGGTAGAAGCAGCCATCGATGAAGAAACAGGTTTGGCTGCAACCATGTTCATATGATGAATAATGTCATAAATATAATGTTGTTGTGAAAGAATCAAGCAATCATCAGGAAAACACAACCACCCCTAAAAAATGATGGAGAGGACCTAATCTTTCATCGCAAACTCCTGTTGTAACTAAAAAATCATACGAGAAATAGTAGTAGAATAAGATTTCGTAATCACAATATCATCAAGCTATATAGGTAAATAAACTCAAAAAGTAGACGTATGTAAAACAAAAAGAGAAAAATCTGATCTATTACCACAAAAACCATGAAATATCAAGTGAGTACTAAGGCGAGAATACTAAGACCGAGGCACCTGTTTCAAACTATACAGCAAGCAATGTAGCTTGCAGACATGATTAGGAAATAAGGAATGCTCAAACCCCAGTGGTTGCTGCATAAACACAATCTTCTTGAGGTTTCTATAATGAAAGGCATCACTCACGTCCAACTATGAGATACACTAGCCTGCGGAAACTACAAGAGACAAAATAAGATGAATAGTAATAGATTTATCAATCGGGGCAAATGTTTCTCTACAATCAAGACCCTCCCGCTAATGAAAACCTTTCGCCACAAGATGAGCCCTAAAGCGATCAAACAAACCATCCGGATTCCACTTAATCTTAAACACCCATTATACTTAACAACATTTTGGCACGTAGTTGAGGGAACTGATCCCAATTGTTATTCCTAAGAAAGGCAGTAAACTCGTCAGTCATTACAGCCCGCCAATGAAGAGACCGAGATGCATTATTAAAACAAGTGGGTTCAGTAACTAACGAATCACAAATAGCGATAAAGGAGCTTGGGAGGGGCCAACCATCAAATATTACCATCCGTAAATTGCTTAGGCATTGAAATGTTATTCCTAGAATGAGTATGTATCGCATGGGTATGACTAGAAGGAGCTAAGGCAATGGGTTAGGGGCAACAGTTTCAACCATTGCACGGGCAGACGGATCGACACCACTTTGGGAAAGTTGTGAAATTGGGCAATGGGGGGCTGTGGTGCAAATGGTACTAGGCGTAGAAGAAGGCAGTAATGCAGGTGCCTTGAAAGGCACTAGAAGATTGGTAGAGGTAACAGCTAAGGTGGCAAGGCCATCGGCACATGAGGTTGAGAGAGGGGAGGGGAGAGGGGGCGACTAGATGGAATGGAAGAGGGTTCAAGGCGAATGGAAAATGGCAAAAAGGTGGGGTTGGGGGATAATATAATTTTGGCCTAATGTCGAAGTGCTAAGGTTACAAAATGGGAACTATTTTTTTTATCAAATACGACATGGTACGCCAAATAGACACGACCAATTTTTGGGCCAGACATCGATAGACAAAATGATGTAATCTATATCTAAGAAGCATTCACGTAGTAGAACATTGTGTAAATTTGTGTTTATTATACGGATATAAAAGTGGCCAACAAGCACATCCAAACACACGAAAAAATGTATAATTGAGGAGGCGTGTAAATAATTTCTCGTAAGGTGATTTGTTATGAAAAACTAGTGTATGTAATCTATTAATTAAGTGACAAGTAGTTAAACAGGCATTATCCCAATAGCGTAGGGCAACATAACTACCACCAAGTAGCGCAAGACTAGTCTTGATAATATGGTGATGTTTCCTTTTGACTATACCCTTTTAATTATGTGTGTAGGGCATGTTAAGCGATGATTTATGCCTTGATCAACTAAAAATTTATTTAAGCTGTGAAACTCACCATCCCAATCACTTTAAACGACAACAATTTTTTTTATTTAGTATACATTCAATTAATTTTTGAAATTGGGAAAACATAGGAAGAACATTTGATTTTGGTTTAGTTGGAAAAAGTCATATAAAGCTGCTATAAGAGTCCACAAAGAAACATAATATAGATCTCCATTACTTAAACATGTTAAAGATGGTCGCCAAACATCAGTATAAAGCAAATCTAATGGAAAACAAGCTTTATAATCAGTAATAAGAAAATGTAAACCATGGATTTTAGCCTCTTGACAAGCATAACAAATAGAGTACCTTTTATTGCCTATACATGAAAACGACAACCAGTAGCTATTGTATGACCGAGTATATCGTATAGCTGGCATGCTGGAAAAGGGGTATTGTTCTTGTTCCGTAAACAACCATTATTGCAGGCCCCTCGGCAATATGGCTAACCAAGGTGACCACAGATATCTGCAAACTGCTGCATAATTCCATAAAGGGGCCGGTTGGTCCCGACTCGGTTGAGAGGGTGGGTTGGGCTACGAAGAAGAGCTAAATCCAGCATATGCACTAGGGTTTCCGAGATCCAAAGTATGTGTCTGATACGATAACAGATGTTCAAAGTCTAATAGGGTCTTGAATATCTTGGCAAACGACATAGGAGGATCATGAGTCAGTATAAAAGTGATCACAGTATTATAATCGAAACCCGAGCCTACAAGAAGAAACTGCACAAGTTCAAAATTCGCAACGAGATGTCCAGCAGTTGCAAGTAAATCACCCAAAGTCTCAATATACCAACAGTAGTCGTAGATAAATTTGTCACCCTTTTTTAGAGTGGAAAGATCACGTCTAAAGCCGAGGGGGGTTTGATTGGCCTTGAGCAACAAACAATAATCCGAGACGGAGTCATTGATCTTGAGAAGTACGTTATTTATTAACATGAGCAATAATACCCTCGGATAATGATGAAATTAGTGCCACAAGAATAATATTATCATGTTGGTCCCAATGTTCGAGTAACGGGTCATGACTAGAGGCCCCAGTAGAGGGGCCAAGAGCAAGAGTAAAAGGGTGGATTGAGTAAAGGGTATGGGGCGCAAGATTGAGCCATCAATGTAGCCAAAAAGTCATTGGCTATGGCGGTAAGGCAATGGCAAGAAAGTGCTAGGGATTAGTAAAGGTGGTTAGGGTTTGAGTAGCAGAAAAGGACGAAGGGGTAGTTGGGGTATTGCAGGGCTTGCAAGGGAGGCATGATAGCGATACAAAAATATAAAAAATATGAATTTTATCTATAGCAATAACATTAATTATTTTATATTTAACACACTTAATATGTTATATTTTTGTATTATTAGTTTTTATGTATGTTTCAAGTAATTGATGCTAAAAAGGCCAAATAACGAGCTTGTAAAAAATGTTACAAAATTATGGCAAAAAAAAAATAGAAAATAAAAAGCATAGCAAGTGACCAATAATTCAGTATATTTCGATCAAACATCTCAAAAAGTGGGACAATTACATATCTACCCATACCAATTCCTATCTACCCACCTAAATTCTCATCTACCTTCACTAATTCCCTCCATAAATACACCTCCTCTTTCTTCTTAAAAAGATACTTAGTTTTTTGTTCTTCTTCTTCTTCTTCTTCTTCTTCTTTTTGCTCTACCTTCTCACTAGAATTTAGACAAAATATCTCCTTTTTTTCCTAGTTTTCTTCTTCTTCTTCTTTGTTATTGATAATTGGGTTGAAAAAAAACTTGGATATTGTAGCATTTTGGGTGAAAATTCTAAAATTCAAAATTGTAATCTACTGTATATTCTCTCATGGTTGTAAGTATATTTTTCTATTAATCAAGTTGTTTAGTATTTCTTGAGTTTAATTGTTGTTAAGTTCATTTATAAATTTTATTGTTGTTTACAGTAATCATCATGTTTATTTTTCAAGTTTTGATTTGTAGAACTAGTTTACTATCCTCGTCTTCGTGGCAATGCTAATACCTTAAGTTTGAGATGCTTCACTTAAAGGAAATTATTCAGAAAGATAAAGTAGTAAAGATTAATAGATATTTGAATTAGTTTAAAATCATATAAAAACATTCTTTAGCAGAAAATGACTATACTCATTTTACATAAGGATGCTAATGTATAATTACACTTTTCAAAATTAAAACAAAAGTTAAAGGCTAAAGTGATCGAAGAGGTAAAAGAGTCCGACAATGGTATAAAAGTAAAAAAAAAATAATAATAAAATAATAATAATACTAATAATGAAAAAAAATGTGATATTGGTTGGACAAAATAAATAAATATTACTATTTGAAATATGTAACAGATTGTTATTGAAGAGATAGGGTGAAAAATAAATCAAATGGCATCGCGTTGACAATCGACTTATATTTTGAAATGTGGAATTATTGCTTATAATGGTATCCTTAAAATTTTATTCTAAGTCAAGTATGGGAAAAAAAAGTGGTTTCATATTCTACCTTGCTAATTCAAGAAAATTCGTCCTAACTTAGTTTAAATTTCCTTGAATGATTCAAATCTAGTTAAAGTTGTATCCACTCGAATTTATGATGGTCGACCGGTTTAACGAGTTAAATTGTATAGCAACTTGTTAAATATACTTGGTTTTGAGCTTTATTCAAAAATTTGGAACTCATTTCACGATGGGTATCGTCTTGGTGAACCCTCAAGAGACAACACTTGTCCAATATGGCCACTTAGGGGTTTAACGACTTAGTGCATATGCTAAATGCATTCATAATTTCTACGAAAGTGAGTTAAAATTTTTATTTTTCTCTTTGTTTTTATTTTCTAATAAGTGGTGTCTATTGCATTGCTAGGACTATAAATATTTAGGTAGGGGATGTAATTCCGCTACAAAAATATATACAATTTGGGTTTTATCAATAACAATAACATCAATTATTTGGCATTTAACGCGCTTAATATGTTATATTTTGGTATTATTGGTTTTTATGTGTGTTTCGGGTAATTGATGCTAAAAAGGCAAATAACGAGCTTGTAAAAATTGTTACAAAATTATGGTGGAAAAAAATAGAAAATAAAAGATATAGCAAGTGACCAATAATTCAATATATTACGATCAAACAGCTCAAAAAGCGGAATAATCACATATCTACGCACATAAATTCCTATCTATCCACATCAATTCTTATCTACCCACCTAAATTAACATCTACCTTCACTAATTCCTTCTATAAATACACTCCCTTCTTCTTCTTAAAAACACATTTAGTTTTTGTTGTTTTTCATCTTCTTCTTCTTTTTTTGCTCTAGCTTCTCATTAGAATTTAGATAATTTTTCTCTTTTTTTTATTATTTTTCTTCTTCTTCTTCTTCTTCTTCTTCTTTATTGTTGATGATTGGGTTGAGAAAGAAGTTTGAATATTGTAGTATTTTGGATAGAAATTCTAAAGTTCAAAGTTGTAATTTACAGCATATTCTGTCAAGGTTGTAAGTATATTTTTCTATTAATCAAGTTGTTTAGTGTTTCTTGAGTTTAATTGTTTTTAAGTTCATTTATAAACTTTATTATTGTTTAGAGTAATCATCATATTTATTTTTCAAGCTTTGATTTGTATGTTGTTATGTTCATTATCGATATGTTAGGTTAGTTCATTTCTTACCTTGAGGATGAAAATAAGTTAATCGAACCTCCGAACATCCTAATTGACAAGATTGGTTTTTATAAGTTTTAATCCGAAGAGTTAAATCTGTTTTTAAAATCTAGAGTTTTGAACTTGTTGGAAGTAAATCAGAAATCGCTTAGGTGTAATTATGGAGATTGATAACCTCCCGATGGAATATTAGGTCGAGATAAACAGATAATAAATAACCGTGATTTTCTAGACAAATTTAACCAGAACTTATCATTTAGGGGAATCTTAATCCAACAAATTATTTTAGTTTAAAAATCAGGATTTTCGAACCTGTCCGAGGTAAGTTAGAAATCATCTAGGCGTAGTTATGGAGTCTAACATGCTCCCAATGGCACATTAGATCGAAGAAAACTAGATAAGAAATGCTTCATGATTTTATAGACTAACTCAATCGGAACTCGTTATTTAGGGTAATTAGGGGCGGAAACTAATCTATCGGATTCCCCATTAAAGGCAAGATTCTTATTATTATTGTTCATATTTTTTTTATTTGTTAAATT
Organism: Embelia ribes; assembly: GCA_001753735.1. Taxonomy (NCBI): domain Eukaryota; kingdom Viridiplantae; phylum Streptophyta; class Magnoliopsida; order Ericales; family Primulaceae; genus Embelia; species Embelia ribes. Next base: position 13,375 of record MKEJ01011211.1, read on the forward strand.
GTCGCATAGAGTAGCCAAAAATAATCTCCCATATCGGGACCAAAAATCAAGGAGAAAGTAGGAGTATGATTAATTTAGTTAATTTAGCTTTTATAAAAAAAATGAAATTTCAAATTAGGATTGCGCGATTTGAACTTTCTTAGAATTTTCATTACGCCTAGGAGTCCTTGAGAGATCGATACTCAGTGTTCTTACCGAGAAAACTACAACAGTACCTTAGTGCACTTGCTAAGTAAAAATCTATATGTTTTAGGTCCAGTTAGTTGTTGAGCCTAATACACTCTGATGTATGTGTTCCGATCGAAGAAGAATCATTGGGCGGTAAAGTACATTTGATCAGACAATGAAGGCGAATACACTTCCAGAGAGTTTCGAGCATACTATTTTGCTCATGGTATCAGACACGAGAAGACTGGTCCTCGCACACCACAACATAATGGTATTGTCGACAGAATAAATCGGACGATTGTGGGGCGTGTATGTTGAGTTTGGCTAAACTGCCAAAACTATTTTGGGGAGAAGTAGTTCGTATCGTCTGTTACCTCATTAACAAAATACCATCAGTTCCTTTGAAATTTGAAGTTCTTGAGATGGTATGGTCCGACCGTAAGATCTCATACTCTTATTGAGAGTATTTTGGTGCAAAGTATTTGC